>JANDKJ010000512.1:0-190506 GCA_028551335.1 Armillaria sp. CMW 4456 | reverse complement strand
CAAACAATATCCACCCTTAGCCCGGTGATCTATAGCAGCTACGTTCCAGACTATATATTCTACGCATGTTAGACAACGGATTCTGTCAATGGCTTTACTCCTCGCTCTGTCATCTGTCTGTCTGCTCAGTGCAGCGTACCTTGTATACAAGCGGCCTAGACGCATATCTATTGATGATGTTCCTGGGCCGCGATGGAGATCTTGGCTCTATGGTACGTTTTGATGCGTCATTCCCTCTGGCTGTTTCTCACATTCCAACAGGAAACTTGCCCGAACTTCTCAAAGGCGAAGCAGGAGAAGTAAATCTCTCAATCTTCAATAGTTCTTCCTGTGGTTTCACGCTATATGCAGATGGATTTTAAATGGCAAGACAAGTATGGCGACATTGTTCGAGTCCGAGCACCGCTTGGGGTAAGCTACTCTCTACTGGTCACCTGTGCACTTACGGATGGCATTTCTATGCAGGAAAATCGTCTTCTGGTTTCTGATCCCAAGGCGCTCCAATATATCTATCAAACTAGTGGATACAGATTTATCAAACCTCCAGGTCGCAAGGAGCTCGGACGACTAATTAATGGGACTGGAATTCTTTATGTCGAAGGTCTGCAGGTTGAGATCTACGGCCTCTATATGTTAATCGTACCTTTCTCACTCAGGTGACGACCATAGGAGACACCGCAAAGTTCTCTTGCCTGGCTTTGGAGCATCAGAAGCAAAATTCTATGTACCCGTGTTTTTCACGCATGCTAGGAAGGTAAATATGAATGGAGTCATTCTATGATATAACCATTGATGAATATACATTTCAATGAAGATGGTTTCAAAATGGCAGGAACTCATCTCTGCAGCAGAGGAACAGTCTGCTGTTATCGACATCCCTTCATGGACATCGCGCGCAACATTGGATGTCATTGGCGAAGGTATCCTATTTTGCACTCATATCCAATTTTATTCCCGAGTTCAGACATTTTTAGCCGCTTTTGATTATCAATTTGGTGCTCTCGACGACTCAGCTAAACCTCTGACCAAGGCGTATACAAATATGTTGTCAGTCATCTTATGTTCTTGACTCAAGAGAAGCTACCCTAACGAATATTTTCCTTCGCAGGTTTAATATCTTTGCTATAGCTACTGACAATAGCACACTATCGCTCTGTCTGATGGAACGCTGGCTGCCTGGATGGCTTGCACGATTTTTGGTTGAGAAGGCACCCATCAAGCGACTAGAGCATCTCAGATTGTCGTACGACTTGACTTGTCAGGTCGCAAAGCAATTGTTGTGCGAGAAGTATGAAGAACTTGCCGCGGAAAAATCTAAGAAGGATATTATGAGCTTGTTAGGTACGCTCCCTTTCCTTGGCGTAAGTTTTTACACTGATTGAATCTTTATCTGCCAGTCAAAGCAAATGTTTCGGAAAACCCAAAGATACAATTGAGCGAAGAAGAAATCCTCGGTCAGATGAAGTAAGTACAATTACCTTTACCGGGGCAACCGATAATGACCCCTAGCTTTCAGCACTATTATGTTTGCCGGCCACGAAACAACTGCTAACACACTCTCCTGGATATTTTTCGAACTTGCAAGACATCCTGAAGTACAAGATCGGCTAAGGGCAGAGATCAGGGAGAAAGAGAGAGTGATTTTTGCTCGCGGTGACACCGAGTTCTCTGTACAGGATCTGGATAGTATGCCTTATCTAACCGCAGTTGTGAAGGTTAGCTCACGTTCTATCTTATGATCCGAGCCGTGAACTTACTATTCCATAGGAGGTACTTCGAGTCAATCCAGTCGTTCACACTATTGCAAGGACGGCAACTCAGGACGACCTACTCCCTTTGAGCAAGCCCGTGACGTTGACGACGGGAAAAACGGTGCAAGAGATAGCCATACCTAAGGGGACATTCATCATTGCTTCAGTCATCGGCTACAATAGGTGAGAAGCCTCCGTGGCTTCACTGTCATGTTTGCTCAATAAACGGATGAACAGGAGTAAGAGTGTTTGGGGAGAAGATGCCCACATTTTCAATCCCGCGCGATGGTTGCGCGAAGGTGCGAGTAAAGAAGTTCCGATTGGTGTCTACGGGAACTTGTGAGTTACATTTTACATTTCAAGCTAGATGCTGCCCTAACTATCCCGTTATAGGTTTAGCTTTGCTGGAGGACTCAGGTCTTGTATCGGTTGGCGGTTTGCGTATGTGATTTGATTGGTACTTCTTTGGCTGCACTAACCATAAAATTTCTTAGTGTCCTTGAACTCCACGCCTTCATTACTGAGGTTGTCGATAAATTCGAGTTTTCGTTGACTAAGGAGTCTGAACATATTCGGAGGGAGGCTTGTGGAATAATGGTACCGACTGTGGAGGGCGAAATAGAGAAAGGTTCTCAGCTACCCTTACGAGTGGCATTTGCCTCTCGCGACTGAACTTTTGATTCTTTTGATTTTGTATAAATTGATTTTCAAGATGCAGGATAAGAGTTTTAGGCTCGGAGACACTTTCTATCGTTGAATTTTGCCGTACTGATGACAGTGAAGGTCCTCTTATTAATGGAAACAGTGGTGGATGAAATGAACGCGAATAGTTGTAAACTAGGTGCAGGCCTGCTACGGACGTTCGACACAAGGGTAAAGATTATACATCGACTGACCTCTGCCTAGTACCCTAAATGATGAATTGAGGTTAGCCGGGATATGAACGACGAGGATAATTCAACGTACAGCAAGGTCCACTTAACACACCTCACATATCTTCGAGGGTAGAGGGGGGAAGTCGTCAGGTGTCAGGTCAGGGTAAGTATTCGTGCTGCCTTCGAATATAGGAGGCATATTCACGACACTTCCTTTACAAGAACCTGGCCGATAGAACGATCTCCTGCTACCGACGGATGTGGTGGAACAAAAGCTGTATATTAATGCAACCTCAGCATCCTCATCCGGCCTCCAGTCCTGTACCAGTCAGTAATGCATAACATCGGGGATGTGAAAGCATTCGGACTCACCACAATTTGCTCGAACATTTCTTGCTTGAGCGCTGGGTCATCTTTGGCATCACGCTGCCATACTTGCAGCTGATTAGAACAATGTTTGGCCAATCGGTCGTATTCAGTGTCGGAAAGTCGGCGACTCTGACCATCGCGAGCTTTATACGGTTTCACAGGCTGTTTCGTGTGTACCACGAAAGCTATTGCCCACTGCTTTGGGTTACGCCACGCTGGGGTCGTCCTCAACGCAAACATGTCTGAATCAGGGAGAGGCTGTTCATTCGGTTCAACGGGAACCACAAAAGGTCGGAGGAGGCCTCCAAATCGTTCGTAATCGCCGTGCGAAGACGCAAACGTAGCCATTAAACATATATAATGGCCGCTCCGGTGA
The DNA here is from genome assembly GCA_028551335.1 of Armillaria sp. CMW 4456. NCBI lineage: Eukaryota > Fungi > Basidiomycota > Agaricomycetes > Agaricales > Physalacriaceae > Armillaria > Armillaria sp. CMW 4456. Next base: position 187,135 of record JANDKJ010000512.1, on the reverse strand, counting down.
GGGTTCATGGAAGAATTAAAGTCTTGAGGGGGATTCATGATAATACAAGGGCGACCTTCGCCAGAAGAAACAGCAGCAAGCTTGCCAGATTTGAATGCTAAGGAACGACCTTCTCGATTGTCTATGGCACCGGTCGCCCGAGACAGAGCTTCGGCCAATGGTTCAAACACGGATGCAGTCACAACACAAATCTGACCAGGTCTGAATGTTGGAGGTACCTTTCTTCGCCGACTGGTAACTGAAAGAGGTTTGGAGATAGCCGAGATACTGTTGGGTCGTCGGGTTTTCGTGTCGTAGTCCGCAGAAAGTACAGAGTAGCGGGAAGACCACATTAAAAAGTGAGGACAGGTATACAGGCGGCTCCAGGCCTACCAGCTGTAAGAAAGAGAAAGGTGAAGCTCGTGGGAAGAATTGGAGGGAATAGAGATGAGATAGAGAGCCATGCCACCGCATCTCCCGTTTTATATGAGAAGGGCCAAGTGACTCTGGCTACATTGTCCCTACAACTAGGAGACATTGTCCATGTTTTTGTTCTGCATTATGAAAGAAAGACACGGAAGTACAAGGAAGATGAAGACCTTGAACTTTGGACAAAGACAATAATTTGACAATAACGATCGAGATGATTGAGTGATATTCCCACGCCTTGTCCTTGTCCTTTGTTCTTTCTTGCCGTCACCGGAAATATAAATATGCTAAATTTTGCACATTCACGTCTCTTCCCCCCAGCTCTCTGGCATGTCACCTCCCTACACCAACACGAGGTACCAAGTGGCGCCACCTTATAATCACTATTTCACCTTTTCCATCGACGTGGCGGCAACTCTGGAAGTCTATTGTGATGGAGGCGACACAACCGTGCTGGAAAGGTTGGCCGGTGTTCAGGATCGACAATATGCTGCGTACTCCTGTTATGTGCGTCACCCTGCAGCTCATCTGATTTGAAACGACTCAAAAAAACCCTAGGATTACACCGATGAGAGTGAAGAAATGCCCAAATTCCAGACTATCGGCATTCGACCATTGCAGCAAGGTCTTACAACACCTCACCCTCGGAAACCCCAATACACAAGGCCTCATATGTGTGCTCCCGTCTTGCCGACCACGGTCCATCCTAGCTCCAGGGAACCTTTGACTCTGGCGAGGGGCCCACTTCCGTGGGACAATTGCTATCATCCTACCTGTTACGATCTTACTGTGCGTATACCTTCAGAATGGCGAGATTATCACGATACACCAAGAGTGGACTATTCCGATCCATTCTGCAAGGCCCTCGCTGAGGATAGGCGTTACGTCGAACTTCTTCGAGCTGGGCTAGACGATGATAAAATTCTCCGCATTCTTGACGGTAAAGAAGATGCGCCCGACACAGATGACGTTTCGGAGACGGATAGCCAAATTTGCGAAATATTATTGTTCAAGTTACCTGGATCTGATGAGCCTGAAGAAGATCGTATTTTCGTACCCGTTGTGCGCATCGACCATGTTCTGGCTAACGTCCCAGAGATCTCCGACCCATCTCAGCTACATGGGGACATTGATCTATTTCGGGCGTAAGTCGATGTCTTCATCTTCTGCAAAGCCGCGCTGAACCGTTCTCAAAGAATCGTGGAAGAGTATCAGCTTGCGCGCTACGGATCGGTACTTCTATGCCCTCCAGAGGAACCAGAGATTTCAGACGCGTATTTGTCTGATAACTATTCGGTGGCTTACAGTACTGCGTCGACGGAATCTCTCTCAAGTTTACCGGAAGCCCCGAGCTCTTCCCTAGACTTGCATGAACTGGACTCGACATCAGAGGAATCTCCACCAGTTGCGGTGCCTAATCGAAAAGGTCAGTAGGTTCACACTTTACCGAGGACTCCTACTGAAGTCCACTTCTAGGAAAATGGAAACTCAAGTCACTCTTCAGGCAAGCAGTTGAAAATATTGTCGAGTTCGTGAAATGGCCGCGGAAGTCGTCCAACAAGTTGTGATTTTGGTCTGCAGGCCGGACAGAAAACCATCCCACGTTCATTTGATGACCTTATTATACTTTACGTTGTATGATTAATTTTGTATTTTTAGTTATGCGGATATCGTACAACTTGCACTCTTTTCTGAGATGATACTGATGGTAAAGCTAACGGATTTCACTGAGGTTAAAAGGGTTCCTCAATATTCTCTATGCCGGTCGTTTCCCCAGTCTCGTTAAGCCTGTGACCATGGAAATACAATATCAGATGTGTGAATACCACCAATAACTCGAAGATATGACTGGCACCATTTCAACCTTTAGCGTTATTCAGGTTAGAGCAATAATATTCGGGTTGCCTAACGCAACAAGTACAATATGATTAGCATATATATATAATTGTTTTAAAAATGAGTGTGGTATCAGTCTATCCGGCAGACGAAGGCATCATAAATTGACAGAGAACTTATGTCTCTTGACAAACAGTGCAAGACTTGCGAACACCCGTCGGAAGAGCGACTTGACTCCCCGTTTTCCTGGAAAATAAAATTCAATGACGGTTCTTAACAAAACGACACAGATGCAAACCTTTTTGGACAGATGCTGAAACTGGGAGTGGCTCAAATTCGCGAGGTTCCTCAACCGACGATAAATCAAGGTCATGGGAGTCTGGCAGATGCAAGTCCTGTTCTAACGGCAAACTCGAGGAAGATTGCGAGGCCGCAAGACTGTATGTCATCGAAAAGTTTTCAGGGATAACAAAATCCGGATCGAACTCCGGTTCGGCTGGAGGAAGAAGAAGGACCGACCCGTAGCGCGCAAGCTGATACTCCTCCGTGATTCTTGAAAAAACAACATTCAGCACGGATTTGCGAAAGATGAAGGCATCGACTTACTCTCGAAATAGATCAATGTCCCCATGTAGCTGAGATGGGTCAGAGATCTCTGGGACATTAGACAGGACGTGGTCGATACGCATGACAGGCACAAAGGAGCAATCTTCTTCAGGCTTCTCACATCCAGGTATCTTGACCAAAAGCGTTTTGCAGATTTGACTGTCAGTCTCTGAAGCGTCGTCTGTTTCGGGGCCATCTTCTTGACCGTCAAGAATGCGAAGTATTCTATCATCGTCCAGCCCAGCTCGAAGAAGTTCGAGGTGACGGTCATCCTCCTTAATGGATGCGTCAAGCGGACGACTAGGGTCCACAAATGGCGAGTTGAAATAGTCCCGCCATTCTGACGGTACACGGATGGAACAATCGTAGCAGGTAGAGAGGTAGCAGTTATCCCATGGAAGTGGGCTCTTCAATACCCCCGAAGGTTCCCTGGACCTAGGATGAGCTGTTGTCGGCAAGATAGGAATGCACATAGTAGGCCGGGCATGCTGTGGTTTCCGAGGATGAGGTTTCGTGAGACCCTGTTGCACTGGTCGGATAAATATGACATGGTATGGAGGCTGGTCTTCATCTGGCCCTGTTATAATCTGATTATTTTTCAGTGTATCGGTTCGAACAAAGTGCAGAACGACACACCTCCACGCAGTGACCGGCATATTGCCGATTTTGTATACCGTCCAGTTTTTCCTTCATGACCTCGTCACCACCATCACAATACAAATCTAAAGTTGCATCCACGTCGATAGAGAAGGCGAAATAATGGTCCACAGGTGGAGCCAACTTATACATCGTGTTGAGCAAGGGAGGCATTTGAGTCATGACGGGGTGTAGCAAGATTAGGGATGCAAGCAATAAGCGGCAATTCCTTGATTGAGCATATTTATACAGTCTCGTTGGTGGCAACAAGAGAACAAGACACAAAGGCGTGGGAACTCGCCTGATCCACTACTTCGATCATCATTGCCATTCTTGTCGTTATTATTGTCTGCAAAGTAGGTCCATGCTCCCTTGTTCTCTTTCAAAACCCAGGACAAGACATCGCCTTCCCCCAGTTATTTGGGTAAAGCAGCCATGACAATAGCGATCTGTCGTATAAAATGGTGCGCAGCTGTTGAATATTGTCTATTTGAACCCCTTCCTCCCAACACCAACAACACTTTACGTTCCCTACAGCCGGTAGGCCTGGTGCCACCCGTATATCCCTCATTCTTTTGCAATGTTTTCCCGTTATTCTGTCCTATCTGAGGACTATGATCCAACCAGACCCTCTAGAGCACTTAGTATCACAAAGCCTCCTTCAATCATTAACAAGTCACCGAAGCCTGTGCCTCCGACGTACACACGTGGACAAATCTGCCTTGTCAAGGAATCCACATTCAAACCATTATGCGAAGCTTTGGAACTGGGTAGCAGACCCCTCGACCTTCGAGAAGGCATCTCATTGACTGTCAAAAGTGGCCGCCTCGCACCTGTCTCTTCTGGGATAGCAAGGCCTTGCATTATCATGGAGCCCCCACGCAAGTCCAAGAAATACAAAACTCGCGTAAAGGGCCATTATGTCTGTCTAATGGCCACATTCACCTCCTCCGAAGGCGATTACGGAAGTTTTAGTCAACTTCTTCAGCGATTTGTTGCCCCTGTAGAGCCAAATGAGCAAGTTCTCCCTGACTCGAACATGTGTGCATTTCGAACGGTCCCGGAATGGCACCACCCCCGGCAGTGGTTGATATGTTTTATTATTTTCACTACGAACCCCATCATGCCTTACACAACTAAAAATGGTGAAGGCCGTCGACTTTCTGATGACGAGTACACCAGACTGTCTCAGTACTGTGACGAACAACGGAATCGATGGACTCTTGATGTTGACAAGGATGTGCATTTGAAGCAAGAAGTGTACGAGGAACTCGTGGTGAGTTACCTTCAAATTCCAGGTGTTATGTATCAATTCAATGGAATTCAAAGGATTGGAAGCCCAACTCTGACAAGGCATCCATGTACACCGTCCGTTCCGCTGCGTCTGCTCTGTCTTTCCGTAGCACAAAATCCAGCTTCTATGGTCAAGGCCCTTGTCGAAGAAGTTTCATGTCTTTGGCGCCTATACTCGAACACGCCGCTAGTCAAAATCCTAATTTCACATCTAACGATTTCCCTCCTCTTCCCCCAAGAGTCCTCGAAGCGTACTGACTGCAGCCTTCTGTATCGTCACATGTCGTCCATGTTTTGGAAAACGTACGTTTAATATTCAACCCACTAATCCGAAGACAACAAATTATATCAGATTTATGTATAGCAGCCATAATTGTACCCATATACAAACTTGTCATGAACTTAAACAGTATTAATGAAACCGTGCTTAGTCGAGACCATCCTGTTGTACAGCTCTGACTCACCATTGGTGGACCTTCGCAAAAAGATGCTGCATGCCATATTCTCCACGTATTGTACACAAAATTCGGCTCTGGATCGTTCTCATCGCCAGCGAGAATTGGAATCGTTTGGTCGATGAAATTCGCACTGGCGCTTGTCCTCGGTAATATTGATGGTAAATTTTTATCGATTATGGTGACTGAGAAAGGCAGCAACTTTGGGTAGGCGCACAGGCATAGATGGCTTAGCAATGGGATGACAGCAGATGATTCTACGAAAGAGCCGCCGCCGCCACTTTCTGAACCTCCACCATGGAAGTAGTAGATTTACACAAAACAGAAATATCATTTCCAGCCATTGTGGAGAAAGTTGCTCATCCCAGGGAGAGAAAAATGTCAGAAGAGAAAAGAGTGCGTCTGTTCAACGTCTGTCATAACTTGAAGACCATGATAGAGCCTGATAGAGCACTTTCGGAGGACCGGCCCTAATGGAGACGGGTCGTATGTTCCTCTTTCCAAACGTCAAAGTTCGGTCAAAGAGGATCATATTCTCGCGCCTTTGTTCTTATTCTTGTTCTTTTGTTGTCATCGACGAGACAGTATAAATATGTCCGACACAGGAACAGCTACGTACCGCTTGTATTCCTACTCTTGCTACACCTCGCGTCATGACTCAAGCTCCTCCCTTTAACACGAGGTATCAGTTGGCTCCACCTGTGGACCATTATTTCGCCTTTTCTATCGATGTGGAAGCAACTTTAGATTTGTATTGTGATGGTGGTGACGAGGTCATGAAGGAAAAACTGGACGGTATACAAAATCAGCAATATGCTGGTTACTGTATGGAGGTGCGTCATTTTGCATTTTGTACGAATCGCATTGCTGAGAAACACTTAGATTGGGGAGCCAGATGAAGATCAGCCACCATACCACGTTATAAATATCCGACCAGTATGGCAGGGTCTCACGAAACCTCACCCTCGGAAACCACAGTATACCAGGCCTGAGATGTGCATTCCTATCTTGCCAACAACAGCCCATCCTAGGTCCAGGGAACCTTCGGAGGTGTTGAGAGGCCCACTTCCATGGGACAACTGCTATCACCCTACCTGCTATGATTATTTCGTTCGTGTACGGTCGGAATGGCGAGACTACCTTAACTCGCCATGTGTGGACCTTATCAGCACGCTTGACGAAGCCTCTGAGGAGGATTGGCGTTACACTAAACTTCTTCGAGCTGGACTTAATGATAGCAGGATCTTGCGAATTCTTGACGGTCAAGAAGATGGCCCCGACACAGACGACGCTTCAGAGACTGACAGTCAAATCTGCAAAACGTTTTGGGCCAAGATACCTGGATGTGATAAGCCTGAAGAAGATGGTGCTTTTATACCCGTCATGCGTATCGACCATGTACTGTCTAATGTCCCAGAGATCTCCGATCTATCTCAGCTACACGGAGACCTGGATCTGTTTCAAGCGTAAGCCGATGCCTCCATCTTCTGAAAATCCGTACTGAACGTTATTTTTCAAGAATCACGGAGGAGTATCAGCTTGCGCACTACGGATCTGTTCCTCTTCTTCCTCCAGTCGATCCGGAGTTCGATCCGGATTTCATTATCCCTGAAAACTTTTCGATGATATACAGTCTTGCGGCCTCGCAATCCTCCTCAAGTTTGCCGTTAGAACAGGACTTGCATCTGCCAGACTCCCATGACCTTGATTTATCGTTGGTTGAGGAATCTCACGAATTTGAGCCACTCCCAGTTTCAGCACCTGTTCAAAAAGGTTTGCATCTGTGTCGTTTGTGAAGAAACCGTCATTGAATTTTATTTTCCAGGAAGACGAGGAGTCAAGTCGCTCTTCCGACGGGTGTTCGCAAATCTTGCACTGTTTGTCAAGAGACATAAGTTCTCTGTCAATTTATGATGCTTTTGTTTGTCTGCCGGATAGACTGATACCACACTCATTTCCAAACCGATCATATGTATATGTATTTGCTAATCGTATTGTATCTCTCGCGTTAGGCGAACCGAACATTATTGCTGTAAATGGATAATGCCAATAGTTGAAACGGCGTCACAGCCATATCAACATCGTGCCAAAAAAGCGTGCAAGCTGTACTGTACGATATCCGTATCACGAACTTAATACAAAGGTCAGGATGCGTGTGTCTAAGGAGTGCGATGGACAAGGTAAATGAGTGGTAATAAAGCGTAGCCAGTCAATATCTCACGCCGTGCAGATGACCAGACACTGCGGAGGCCTGAGACGCGAATGAATGAATTGCGACATACTCGTATAAGAAATATAGGCCCGGGCGCGGGAATATCACCCAATCTGGGGACAAAGCAAGGACAAAGTCCTCTGACAACTTAGAATCGGTTTTGATCACTAGCCTGTCATTCGTTTGTGATGCAGAACAAAAGAATATCATTGACTGTCGGGACAGGGTAGCTATAGCCACTGTCCCCTCTTCGCATAAAATGGGAGCAAATGATGCATAGGTCAAGCATAGGTCCTCTACGTTTTTGCCTTCATCCCATCGCCACTGGAGCATCACCCTACATTCTCTTACACTGGCTGGTAGTCCTGGAGCTACTTGCATATCTCACTTTCAATGTGGTCTTCCCGCTACTCTGTGCTCCCCGAGGAATACGATCCGAACAAAACCAGACGACCCAGCGGTATCTTCCGACCCGTCTCAGTTATCACTCGGACACAGAACACACCATCCAGACCTGGTCAAATTCGTATTGTGTTGATAAACGCTCATGGTGCGATGGCTGCTCAGGAAGGCTGTGCCTTAACCTTCCGAGATGACAGGCTCGCTACCGCTTCTTCTGGCGACAAACACCCTTGTATTATTACCATGGAACCCCTTCATGACCTTAAATCGTCCAACGGTACTCAAAGCAGGGGTCATTTTACCTGTCTAATGGCTCCATTTACGTCTTCTCATAGCGATTATGAACGATTTGGAAGCCTTCTCCGCTTTGTGGTTCCCGTCGAACTAAATGAACAATGTCTCCCTGATTCGGACATGTTCACGCTGGGGACAACCCCAACGCGGTGTTACCCTAAGCAGTGGGCAATAGCTTTTATTATACACACGAAGGGGCCTGTGAAACCTTATAGGCTCGCAGCGATGGTCAGAATCACTGACTTTCCAACACCGAATACGATAGATTGGTCCAACACTACTCCAAGCAGCTGCAGCTATGGCGGCGTGATGCAAGGGAGAACCCAGAGCTCAAGCAAGAAATGTTCGATCAAATTGTGGTGAGTGCGATTGCCTTCACATCCCGGATGTTATGCGTTGACGTCTGGTACAGGACTGGAGACCTGACGAAGATTCTGAGGTTGCATTAATACACAGCCTCTGTTCCGCCGCATCCGTCAATAGCAAGAGATCATTCTATCGGCCAGGTTCTTGTCATGGAGGTATCACGAATATACCTCCTATATTCGAAGGCAGCGCAAGTACTTACCCTGACCTGACGCCTGACGATTTCCCCCTTCTGCCGTCTTCGTCGAAATCTTGTCTCCTCTGGGATAATTAGGCCTTGCTTTCTCATGGAGCTTCCACAACACTACAAGCAGTTCAAGAGTCGCGTTCAGAGCCACTTTCTCTGTCTAATGGCCACATTTACATATTCTCAAGGCAATTATGGAAGTTTCAATGAACCTCTTCAGTGATATGTTGGTCCTGTAGAGCTGAACAAGCAACTTACACCCGACTCAAACATCTGTGCGTTTCGAACGATCCCGGATTGGCATCACCCTCGACAGTGGTTGACGTGCTTCATTATTTTCGCTACGAACCCCGTCATGCCTTACACAACTAAAAATGGTGAAGGCCATTGATTTTCTGACGACGAATACACCAGACTATCCCAATACTGTGATGAACAACGGAACCGATGGATTCTTGATATAACAAAGGCATGCACCTGAAGCAAGAAATGTACGAGGAACTCGTGGTGAGTTCATCTTCAGATTCCGGGTTTCATGTATTGATTAAATGGGTTTAAAAGATTGGAAACCCAACTCCAACAAAGCATCAATGTACACTTGTATTGAACTTGTATAGTAATGATGGAAATGTGCTTAGTCGACACCATTGAGATCATTCCATTCGTAGCTTTGAATTACCATTGGTGAACCTTCGCAAGAAGATTCTGCAGGACACTGTCCACACATAATCAAGAATGTTTACTTCTGGACCCACGGCGTGGGAGTTGGAATTGTTTCATCAGCTGAATTGGTACTGGCGCTTGTCGTGGGTAGTCTTAGTAGTGAGTGAATTGTTCACAGGGACTGAGAAAGGTAGCGACCTTGGATACGCGCACGGGCATAAATGCTGTAGCGAGTAGGATGGTAGCAAAGGGTTCCATGAAAGAGCCGCGACGGTGGCTGCTTTTCACTGTGCCAGTGGTAGTTTCACGTAAAGCGGAACATCGTTTCGAGCCGTTCAGAGGGAGTTGAAAGATCCTAGGGAAAGGAATTATCGTAGCTATGTACCCTCAGTTACAGTTAAGGTTAAGGCCACCTGTGAGTAAAAATACGTATATGTGCGAAAAAATAAATCAGTATAAATGATTGTCTGTTACGCCATATCATGTTACTTCAACTTCGACAGACTCACTGTAACATACCCTCCACCCTTATGAGCCAACCACGGGCGTAGGAAACGCCAACTCGTTCTGAACCGGACCTCGTATAATCCGTGAGATCTTTCCTCCACGGTCCATCCTGGAGTTTGCGGAGAAGCTCATGAAACGAGGGTATCCTCATCGCCCTCCCATCGTCTCCTCGCTCGAGTTCAATTGTCCCACCATATTCTATCCAGTTCTTCAGTCCACCGCTGTTGTCTTTGATGCAGATCCATCGCTCAGTAAAGAGCGCCCTGTCCTCCTTCAGGACCTCCAAGAAGTCAAAGACTGCCGAATAGAGATCAGGCTTATATTGAGAGCCAAGCCAGTTGCTGAGTTGGCGGTACTCTAGAACAGATTGGATGACCCTTGGAAGTAAGGATAGACGCAGCAGATTGTCACAATCATTACGCTGGCTATCGTCCTGGGAATCGCACTTGAAAAATGACTTCAACGCTTTGAAAGCCTTGCTGAGAGTCTCCCAAGCTCGGATGTTGCCTAAAAACTTGTGAACACCTCCAGAATGGATTACTTCCTCTTCTAGAGATGCAATGATCTCATAAGAAGAAGCAACAGGACGAAGCCGCAGGCAGTTCTTCGGAGAAGGACAGTCAGGATGCCTGCGACAATAGGTGCCGCACTTTTGGCAGCACCGTGTGAGAGTGGTGTCGAGCAAGCGACAAGACGAGGTATCAGTATTAGCCATCGAGTCGATATCCCTGATGGAGAATATGAGTGTCTAGATTGAAAAAAATTCGATTAACGTTGAAAACTCAGAAGTATTATCGAACAAAGCATACACGACTTGGATTCCCACGCACAGCCGTTCCACGGCATTTGGAACAAATGATCGGCCGCTTCAACAGGTCTGCCACTGTGTTTCGAAGGGCGTCAAGGAGAGCCAAAATATTGTCATCGCTGTATTTGTGCACGGCAAGGTTATTGTCAAGGCGAAACGTTGAAGAATAGCGTGGAAGTGTCGCAACACTTTCAGTTGCGAGTATTCTAGCTAACTCGGCAGCTAGACTTCGATTCAGGGAACCCGTAGAAGATGTAGGAGATCCACATGCAGCTTCGCCGTACGCGAAGGTACGACCGTGGGGAGGGTCGGGGCAAGCGGGGGGTTGGAGAATAGCAAGCTTTTCCAGATTTATTGTGGAAGCTGTTCGGACTGAACGAACGGAACCCATACCCCGGGGAAGCTGACTGTCAGCATCATTAAACGCACGGGCGTCTGCACGCTCGTTTCCAATCCCATGTACATTTAAGTGATTTTTGTACATGGGGCTATCTTGTGGAGGAGGATAAGGGGTATGAGATTCGTGACAAGAAGTTGTAAACGATGTTACGGATGGGCTGGAGCGGTAGGAGGGCGGTGGGCCGGTATGATTGTGTTTCGACTGTGAGCAGGAAGAATAAGAATGCCGCCATTGTTTAGCAAGAGGAGCCCCGACTAGGGGGCTTGGTTGTGGATCCCGGTATTGGGACGGAACCATGTCGTGCACACGATCATCCCGTCGCGGGACAGTTCGAGCGTCGCGACGGGTCTTCGCGTATCCTCGCGCTTGTGAAGGAAGCATAGCGATAGTTAAGACAGATAGAGGGTGCAATCGGTACAGAAAGAGGATATGATAATCCTGGAGCGTCTACAGGGCGGTGGGCATCTAAATGGCTTGACCTTTAAGCGCTGTATTTTAATGGCGGCGCGCTAAACTAACCCATAATCGGACATGGACTGTAACGCTCGGCTGTGAAATCCTTAGCGCGACGTCAGTTACCATCGATGGTGGAGATTAATCTGGGAACACAAGAAGAGCATATGGAGCAGAATGAATAACACTGTGTTGGGATATTACTCGTAATTAAGAAAAAGGAAAATTGGTGCCCACCGCAATCTATCCTGGAAGTGTATGGGAGTAATTGTGGCGTAAGTTGAAGTGGACGATCTTCTCAAGGGCCAGGCAATCACGACACATTACCTTCTCCTGACTTGGGTGCATACCAGAGACACGAGGACGGGATGAGGGGCGATAATGAATGGGTGGTCGCGGTTTGCGTGTCCTATATCACCTGGACCGGACATTGTGCACTAGTGCGGAACTTTGAGAAGAATAACTTGAAACGTTTTCAGCGGCGAGGGCTCACCAAACGTCGACTACATGTCCCACAGCGCTCGCACAAAAGGTTTATGAACTCGCAACAGTAAGCTAGATCTTTGCATATGAGATTGCCTTCAGAAAAGATAGACATTCGAAGGTTTATCATTGACCGAAAACTTGAACAAGTTCTCTGAAGGTGCGAAAGCTCTCTATCTGAATGAACACAGTGGGAATATGAGCCGCACTAGGGCCTAAGGCTGTAACCTGCTGTACTGACATCTGAAGAGGCCTTAACGGGCGTTCTGCGTGAAATGGGGAGACCGTAGATCATTATCATGATCGACTTCCGGGACATGAGGTGGACAAGGAAAGGAACGAGGACTTCAACCACTAGGCAATTTTTGGGCAGATGTGCCAAAAATGGCGACTTGAAGCAAATAAACGACTCTGCATCAGCGTCTACGGCGCCCAAATCATGATAATCTTGTTCCTGCTTCTTGACCTTTGAAGGAGAGGCGCCTTACGCGCACATTCATTAGTTCCCGCTAAATTCCAGCACCTATTTCCCGAGTAAGAGACCCGCCTGATCAGTATTCTTAGCTGCCCTGCATAGAGATTGCAATAATATCGTGCCTTGTGGCGCAGTCCAAAAATCCTGTGTGTGTTAACGCTGTCAAGACTAGCCGTGACTGTTGCGTTGGGGTACTTCCCCTCGCTCAGAACTTGCTATTGCTGCATTTAATTTCCGCCGAACAGCTGATGAACAAGAATACTGTCCATTTGTACAAACCCTGGTACGGCTTTACTGGATACGATTAAATGTACATTCCCCCTTCGCCAATGTCGCCTTTCTGCCTTTTGGAGGCATGAACGGGGGTTCCTTTTGTAGACTGGTTCACCCACGCGCCCGGGGCTTTCTCGTCGATAGCTTTAAATAGTAAAGTCTGCGCCGTAGTCATAGTGCCCTCGTTCCAGGGCATAAAGTCATCTGAAAGCTGTTCGGTATTCGACGGAGAGAGATTTCTCGGTGCCGGAGGAGGTATCCGTGGGTAGGGCAGGATGAGCAGGAGACTTTGGACTTTGGAGATCGACAAGTTTGCCATAAAGACAGCGGAAGTGGATGAGATGAGATTAGGCGGTGAGAACTTCTCTGCATATTCAGCCTATTTTATCCTAATCAGCATATTGCATGGCTAGTGTAAATGTGTACGTGCGATAATAGGATCTACGCTGGTAGTGGAGAGGTACCGAGTGGGCGCATTTTGGAAAGTCACCGGATCAGAAGTTATATATGAAGGCACAGGATATATGTCCAGCAAGGAAACCCTGTAAATTTGGTTTGGTTGAGGAACGCAAGGTAATAGTCGATTCCTACTTTGAAGGCTTGAGCGTTTCGAGAATTTGCTTGCCGTACTCGTTCATTGCCCATATCGGCAATCTAGTCGTGACTTCGGATATGATTACGGTAGCACTTGTCCATTTTGGATTGAAGCACAGGCCCACCTAAATATGATTATTTTCAGACATAGCGGATATGAAAGGCGAACACACGGAGATTTCGTTCACATATACGCCACCCGTCTGCTCTCCCAGATTAGCTCCACGGGCCCAGATCCTTCCTGCGTCTCCAGACGCGATGATTAGCTTTCCGTCTGTTGGTATACTGCCGATTATCTTGACGTTCACGGGTTCTGAGACGTCCTGCGACGGGCGAGGTTGCAGAGGATTAAATTCATCCTCTTCATCGGATTCGATGGCGTAGCGAGATGGAACTGTGTCTTGCAGTGGATCCACATCCTGAAGATAAATGAGAAACGGCTGGTTCTTGGCTACGATGCGACGATAATCACCATGGTGGTACGAAGGCTAGATAGAATGACGCGCGTCCGGAATGTCGGCCCGCATCCCGATCGTTGATCGCCTCCTATGGCCTCGGTTCCAAACAAAGCACTGTTACGGTTTCCAACCGACCACATCTATCCTTTTCTATTGACGAACACATCATGGTACGATCTTTGTCCTCATTCCCTCGCCTGTAGTTAATGCATTCTTACTTTTTAGAGTGACAACGCAGGTACAACCAGTCATATCGTTTCAGGGACTCGGGTTGACGTTCTTCAGAGTACAAGGAGGCATTCGCGCTGTTTGACAAGCGAGGCAAGGGCGCTGTACCGAGAGAAACGCTTGGTGATCTCCTCAGGGCACTTGGCCAGAATCCTACTCAGGCTGAGGTTGCTGAGATCGTAGCATCAGCACCTCGAGATGGTGCAGTAACCCTCCTGTCTATTATTCGGCTTCACTGAGCATCATCTATCAACAGTCGACTACAAGACATTTCTGACTATTTTAAACCGTCCTGACGGTTTCAAGCCAGCTGGTACACCGGGTAGGTTGCAAGTTTTTGAACAGAACGTATCACCACTGACTGGAATGACCTTGCAGAGGAATTCATCCGCGGTTTCCAGGTCTTTGATAAAGAACACAATGGCTTCATTGGCGCGGGTGAGCTGCGGTACGTTCTCACGCAGTTGGGAGAGAAAATGACAGACGAAGAAGTCGATGAACTGTTGAAGGGTGTGCAGATCGGGGCGTACGTCTTTTCTTGTTAAACTCTACTCCTGACATTTGACTTACAGACGGACAGGGACGGAAATGTAAATTATGAATCCTTTGTACGTACTATCCTTAGCCAGTAGATGTCTGTCATACCCTTGCGCATATACGACATTATCATGATTCCCCTTTGTCTATACTTGGAGTAGTCGACGCGTATACATCTTCCGATTTGTACCATAAGAGTATCAAAGACCGAAATGTTCACGGAAACTCTTCAAAGGACTTGGTCGTGATCCGTAACCTGAGACATTGGAAGCACTCTTAGCGTTTTGAAGACAGTCGATCTATTATCTAGGCCTGTTCTCTCCTAAAAATCCGTTCCATGTATAAAATTATACGCCGTAGTATGTGTATGACGAGGGTATCAAAATAATAATTACTAAAGCAGAGCAGTCCGACCCCTCCATGCATGCATACAATTTTGAAATAATTTACCGCCTACGACCTCGGGAAAGCACCAGGGATGGGCTGCCTTCTCCGTTCTGGATGATGGAAGTACGTCCCGTACCTCGACCGACCCGGACTCATTGGTATCGGCTGGCTCCTGGCCACCGTCTCAGTGGGCGTACTATCCCCAGTGACCGCCCCATAATCCTCGTCGCTGTCAATCTCATCTCCCATCCAATGGTCGTCATCCGGCAACATGATCACCCCCGACGCCTGATCGTAGCTCAACCGATGGGAGAGCGGTACCGGCTCCGTCGGCGCACACCGGGCAGGAGGCGCTTGTGAGTCATCCCAAGGATTACTCGACACACCCGGTTCTGACGGTCCTGTAACGTTGTCGGCGTAAGGCTCCTCCGCAGGAGCGTTGGATGCTTTTGAGCGCCGCACTTTGCTTGGCTTTTTGCGCAATGTCAGAACCACAGCCTGGTTTGAATCCCGGCTTTGCCGATGGCTGATGTTCCGATTACCGTTGACGAGGGTTTGTCCTTTCTTGAGAGGTAGCCAAGGTTCGGGGAGGACGCCATTGAGTGCCGGGTGCCCATAACGTCGCTTGCCAGTGCTACAAGACTTTATTCAGGAATAGGCGAAGATAGGCCAGAAAGCGACTTACTTCAAGACACCACTGTACCAGTTAGCCATTGGCGGCTGTGACTTTTGAGACGTCAGTACAAAATTAAATTGAAGTGTACAGCAATGACAAACATAATCCGTTCGCTCATCTTCAGGCGCAACGTACAAGGTATCGTCATTCTGGGCATACCTCCTCCGGTTCAGGTTGCTAAAATGATACAATTTAGTGAGCATCATGAATTGAGAATAGGTAAGCGACAAACCTCTGCGACCAAGTAACAGGATGGCCTGCTCTTAACCTCACCACATCTGCCGTCTCCTCTCCCCTTTCAACTTCATACACGGAGCTCAAACTCACGAACTCACTCAGCGGCTTCAGTGATTTATCAACCCACCATGACCATACAACCGTTCCCGCTAGCAGTGGCGTGAGAAGGGACGCCATTATAAATGACTTGGAGAGGATGAAGAACCCAGTCATGAATACCAGGAATATTACAACACCCCATATCAGACGTATGAAGGTCAACGGCCATGCCTGCCCTTGAGACTCGTAGGGCTTATAGAACACTGCAAACACGATGTCAGCGGGGTAAACATTCGGCATAGCTAGAAACATACCAAACAAAAGCTTGTACTTGTAAACAACATAGCCAATGCCGAAGTACACGGAACCGAAAATAACGATAAGCGGTTGCACTACGCTATAGAGAATCGTGATAGTGAAGATAAGTATGGCCTGGGGATAGACTACGCCATAGTTTATCATAGGAGGTGCATTTAGCTCCGCGAAATCTGGAGGACTGTTAGAGGCTGACGTCCATATACATGCGAGAAACACTCACCGCGGGGAGTTCGCGTAACGAATAGTCGTAAGATAGATCGAGGTACAATTATACCGAGATTTAAGAGCTGCAGCGGCATTATACCCAGACCTTGAGGATGTCAGGACTATCAACAACGGAAAAAAAAAATTGAAAGAAAAAAAAAACGGACCTTGTAGAATAACATAAGAGAGGAAAAAATTCCGAGCTTTGCCCGACTGCAACGCTTTTGCTAGCTTCTCTGGAATCTTCGCTGGATAATTGGCTAGATCTCGAACGAGTTGCCAATACGTCGTCGCTAGGAGGAAGATAAACACCACGTTGATCAGCAGAAAGAGGAAGTATCTGCGAGCAATTTTCATTAGATTGATTATGATGTTAAAGAGCGGGTAGTAGTACTTTTTCAAAAGTGAGTATTCAATCCAACTCCGGGCACGATAACCCTGTAGGTAAGTCAACCCTAATGAAGATAAGTTACGGCCAACACGGTCCATTACATAACGGCATACCTTCCAGCAAGAAAGGCAACAATGCATTCAGAGTGATCATAGCAACAGATGGCAGAGAATTCTGTACCACAGCCTGAACTTTGGCATTGCTGTCAATGAGTCTACCTAACCAAGGCAAAGTCCTCTTGATTTCATCATAACTGAGAAGACTAGCGAGTGCTGTGATTGGAAAGAACCAGAAGAAAAACAATAGAGCTAGAGCTCCCAGAACGAGGGCGTCCCTCGTCCGTATGTGTGCTTGAGACGGCGTCATGTTGGACCAGACAATGTCCCGTGGCTCAGGAGCAGCATACGTCGTACACTGCCATGGGCTATTTGCATGGACGACTTGCAGGGCTACTTGCTTAAGGCGACGTCAACATCCTTGCGAGAAAATACAATTACGCGGCGAAAGCCTAGTGCGCCAGTGATCCGTTTCAAAAGTCAGCGTGTATATCTTCAAGGCGATAAACTACTTGCAGATCCGCACGCGAACTGATCGAAACGGAGACCTGCGCACCGGATTTTCGCCGTCGGGTGGTTTGAAAATGTACTCACTGCACTAGACATTTTCTCGAATGTCACAAAGGCCGCTTGGGTGGCTTTGAACCTGCCAGTTCGCCGTTTCTTTTTAACTTGCTCGTCAAGCTCCTTGAAACGTGTCTCCAGGTATTCCAACGCGTCCACCTTAGATTTGAACCAGCCTAGACGGAGCGTCGGACGTTTTCGATGAGGAACAACAAGTCGTGTCGGAGGTGCTTGAGATGCTTCGACGTCGATATCAACCAGAGGCATCACAGTTTCCTCCGGATCATAAGCCTCAACGGAGCTAGGATTTCCAACATAAGTCGCCCATGCTCTTTCCAGTGCCAGGAGTGCAGCGGTTCGTTGGTCCAAAAGCTTCTTGAGAGCACCAACTTCACGACAGACTGTCACACTTTCGACTGCCAAGGACATATTCTCGAAGTATTCCGCCAGAGCGCGCTCGCCCTGCAGGTGTGGTGGAAGGTTCGTGATCATGACAGTCCGTGCAGGTATGGAATGCACTAGCTCCAACGAAAAGAGTTGTCGCGACCTAATGAAGCGTCGATAGTTCCTGTATGTCAGGTGAAGTGCAAGAAAAGTAAAGAGGTAGGTGAACACGAGGTGTATTGAGAGATAAGTGCTTGCATCGGTCAGGAGGTCGAGCCAATCACTTCCCGGTGGCATAGGAAGGGTACCATTGAATGTCGTGGTAAATGAGGTGCTTAAGAGCGAAGTCCAATCGTTGTTGTGGCCAATGTCTGGCCAATCTTCGCTTTCATCGGGCCAGTCTTCAGAATCCCCCAAGTCCTTGTTTTGCTGCAGACAGTCAGCTGGAACACGGCCAGGTACACACGAAGCACACCTTCCAATTGATCGGCATGAGAATCCCGATTGCAAATAAGGAGCATATGGAGAAGAGATAGAAGGACATCTTGTAGAAGTTGAGGAGCTGTAGCGAAAGAAATCAGAAACAGGGACAGTCGGAAAATACTAGATGACCACGCACCACAGCGGCATCCAGACCGACTATCTGCAACACTGTGAACTCCGATGTCCTTATGGTGGGAAGGATCCATCCAAAAAAAGCCGGATGGGTGTGAGCCTCGTGAGGAGAGAAACCTGGCGCACGACCATGAGTCCTGGTTACACAGGATGAGACCAGCAGCCGGTACCTTTCAGTTTTGTTCTTGGTGCAAAATACAGGGGCCACCGGGTTCGACAATACGAGAAAATGAGGAATGCCCATAATCCTATCGAGCTGGAAAGCAGGAGCTGCGTGGTGAACCAGGGTCCCTCGTACTTCACTAAAGTAATATCGCTGTAAATTTCTTGTGCGCATCGTATGGTAATCTCTTACTTGTAGGAGGGCTTCCTGGCGGTGGCCCCCCTGGCTCGGTGCCGTTGTACATTGGTGGTAATTGGACGTCGTCGTCGAGACACAAATCGGGAAATGCAACACTACCAATTACGATTGATTACCCTCGGAGTATGTAATTTTCCCAGGATCCCTTTCTTGCTCCTACGACCATGTACACCTTTCTGACAATTAACCGCAATGCCGCTCGCTACCTCGTTCCAGTAAGACGTGTTGCTCGTGTCAAGTGCACTACGTTTCCGGGAAGAGTTACGTTGCTGATGGTATTGGTTGTCTTGGTCGCCTTGTATCCATCCGAACATAGGAAAGGCCCGGGGGAGGAATTCGGTTTTATCAGTCGTGTGTGCTCTTCAAAGAAACGTAACATGTCCGCAGTCCAGTTGGGGACGCCGTGCACTTCGCTTCGCATATCTCTCTTAGCGTCAGATCATCAGGACCCATAGCAGAAAATTCGAGTGCTGGAGATCCTTAACACCGCAAGTCATGTACGATTGCATGGGAAATTTTACAGGTCAATAGATATTGTTTACTGTGTGTGTACGTCTGTGTTTCAATCTCTGTCGTTCACACTTGACATCAGGACCCAGTTCTCTTGCGATGCCAGTATACCGGCATCAAGACCGCTCTTGAGATCGTATTTATCAATAGTACTTATTTTATCTTCTAGCAACACTCATTTCCATTCCATGCGCAGTGCGAGTTGTCGCAGACTCGGACGCCGGCGTGTATGCACTTATAGCATGATAGTATCGACAATCCTCCGTAGACTTGGCATTGTTCCCTGGCAACAATCCGCATATACGAATCCGTATCAGAAGCCCTTAACGAATAAAACCCACAATTAGAATGGGCGTCAAATTATCAATATCAATATTGGGAATGTATAAAAGACGAGCCAAGACTTGTGCAAGATTCGTCGGACATTTTCAGCTATAGTTATGTTCACCTCCTCGGTTCGTTCTTTCTTGTATGCCCTCTGTCTCTCAGCAGCTGTTGTTTCCGCTGCGCCGGGACTATCTCTCTCCGTGTCCGGTACTGGTTTGTAGCTGCCTGTCTTATAAAAGCTGATCGTCGTCTCAGGTGCTGAATCTGTGGTTGATGCCGAGAACCTTTCCGTTTCGGTTACCCTTACCAACACTGGTGACACGACTATGAAGATCCTCAACGATCCCTCTAGTATCTTGTCGCCGGCTTTTTCGACTAACACCTTCGCTATTGATAGCGCCTCAGGTTCCCCATCTTTCGTCGGTATGAAGGTCAAATATAATCCTTCCTTCGTCGCGAAAAAGAACCGAGAGCAGTCATTCACCGTTCTTACTCCCGGTGACTCTGTCACTGTCGATCATGCACGTACGCAACTCGGAATTTAGGCCAATATCTCGAAGGACTAATGATATCTTAGTGGCCAACGCGTACAACTTTACGGGATCCGGGGAGACTTCTTACACCATCACGCCATCGACGTTGTTCTACTACGTTGATGCCGAAAGCAACGAGCTTACGACTATCCGCGCAGAGATAGCGCAGAAACACACCGCTAAACTTTCCGGTACCCTTGCCGTCGCCCGCCGCGAGCTAGATAAGAGGATCTCTTATAATAGTTGCTCTACTTCCGAAGAGAGCGCGCTCGTCAGTGCCGCGGCCGCTGCTCAGACCTACGCCGAGAATGCCCAAGCGTACGTTTCATCGCATAGTTGACTGAGTCGTATTTGAACCATCTCTGCAGATACCTTGAGGAGAATACCTCGTCAACAACTCGTTACACCACCTGGTTTGGCACATACACATCGTCCCGCCACACAACTGTCCTCAACCATTTCTCCAACATGCTCGACCACCCCTACGCCAATTACACGTACGATTGTACTTGCACCGACGCCGACACCTATGCCTATGTATACTCCGACTCGTAAGTTGCTTTATGTCCGCAACCGTGACCAACTGTCACAAGTTATCTATAGCTTTGGCACCATCTATCTCTGTGCTGCCTTTTGGGACGCTGACACCACTGGCACTGATTCCAAGGTCAGCATCTGTGATTTCTTATATCATCTAGCTAATTGGCTGTAGGGTGGAACGCTCATCCATGAGTCATCTCACTTCACCATTATTGGCGGCACCGATGACTACGTCTACGGCCAGACCAATGCCGAATCCCTCGCCGAGAGCAACCCTGACGAAGCTATTCTCAACGCTGATAGCCATGAGTATTTTGCTGAAAATAACCCTTCGTTGTCTTAACAAGTATAGGAATAATCAGCTCTGTTATTTTGGCATGTTGCTAGTTTCCTAAAAACTCTTTACTTGTGCATTTGATAAGGACAGAACTTCGGTTACTAGAGAAGGGTAGATTAGTCCGTGAACAAATTGGCTATGTACTATCATTGGTACCTGTTTCCGAGGTAAGGGCGGACCGGAGAGTCCGGATCACTTATTTCAATTATTTCGCACTAATACTGTTACACCTTGTACCATCATGTCGAGTCGTAAGAAACGCAGATGTTTGGTCACTTCCGGCTCGAATGACGAGCCTCTGGGCAGTTCAGGACCTTCTACGCCTGCCAAGTCCAAGGGGAGGCGCGGAACTAGAGGGAAGCTTTCGGCGCTGCTGGAATTGCCACTGGATATTCTCCTTGAGGTGTGTCAGGCAGAATTCACATCTTCTGCATTCTGACATTATTGCCTTAGATATTCGGCTTTCTTTTGCCATTGGATCTTCTTCGTCTCTCGCGTCTTAACAAGGGCTTCCGGCAAGTCCTCATGAGCAAGTCATCCGCGGGAGCTTGGAAGGCTGCCCGTCAGAACCTCCCCGGATTCCCAGGACCCTTTCTAGGCATGTCGGAGCCTGCGTGGGTGAATCTGGCGTTCATGGCAGAGTGTCACGTAGGATCCGTTTCCTAGCCAACTATTCAATTCACTCAAAGTCACGTCCAGTTTTGCCCAAGAACCGTCCGCAATCCGGATATGGATCTCATGACTCGTGTCTGTCCTTCTTGTACTTCTGAGAGGTACGCATACAGGTTTACCGGTACCGCGTTTGTGCCTAACCTACTGCACAGGTTGATAAAGACACAGGCCCTTAAACGCAACACCAGTCAGCTTTCGCCGCATGTTTCTATCGAAGATGTGATCAGTCTTATACCTACTCATTACACCGGTACATCCACTTTATTGTTTCAATCTTGTTACTTATCTAGATTATAGCGGGGTATCGTCGTGGAGACTATTCCCATCCTATGCAGTGTGACTGGTGGTCATTGCGTAGTGATTATGATACTATTTGTGCGAGGCTGCTGTCATTCGAAACCCCTGTAGAAAGGAGCGAGTTCATAAAGAGCCAGAAGGCTCTAGTAGCTGATAATAAGAAGGTCTGCCGTATTCCTTCTTCTTAGGTTCCGATCCTCTTATCACTCAACAGCATTCGCGTATATGCCAAAATTGGAACAATCAACGCGCTACTGAACGATATCACGAGATTCAGCAAGGGAAGAGAGTCAGAAGACAAGCGTACATGAATGTTCTCGTCGATTCGCTCTAGACTGATTCATATCACGATCATAGGGTATATGATAAACTCAAAGAGCTCGGATATGAAGAAGACCTTAAAGCAAGCGGCCGCCCTTACTCTATTCCCCTCGCCTCTCACCCCCTTGTCAAGAAGAATGCCCCATTAACTGAACGAGGTAGGCTGTGTACATGTATATCTTGGGTTCAATAAGTGAAGTTACTCAGGTTGGCTGAAAATACGGGACGAGCTTGTCGAATGGGTAGAGGCTAGGCGAGCCACCCGTCTGGCTCGGGAACATCAAATGTTGGTCAACACCCGCAAGCCAATCGCAGTTTCTATCCTTCGGCAGTACAAGAATGACGGCTCCCATTACCCTGTCACCACTTTTTTCCCTTCAGTGGCCGATTTTTGTCGATTCCCTCCTGTCAAAGAGATTTTGGACCTCCCGTCTGACGTTGAGGTCAATGAAGAGAGCTTTTCAGAGATCATCCCTCAGATTCCGGAACTCTGCAGACGATGGAGGGGCAAGATTAAGCGGAAGTTAATCAAGTTACTCCTAGAACCTAACTCAGAGCGCTCGAAGGACGAAACGATCCATCAATTGCAGCTGGCTTGCAATGTGGTTATCTGCCGCCGTTGTAGTGAGTTTCCCGACAATGCCCGTCGGCGTAGAGGTCAAAGCGCTAGCCAAGTGTTCTCCGTCCTGCCTCTTTTCTATCCTCAGATGCTCTCGCATCGGTGTATGCAATTCGGCCATCGTAGCGAGTTGGGGTATGGTACAATTGTAGACGAAACCTGCAGGCTTAAGTGTCCGTCATCGCATGCCCGTGTGGCGTGGTCAACGGATTATCTTTCAGAGAATGACAAGTTCCGGAGCATTGTCAAGCGTATTGTAAAGATGGTTAATTTCAACCCAGCCACAACAACTGTAGCAGAAATGGACGCTGATGGATCACTTTTCGCCTGCCTTTGGTGCGACAAGCAACAGATCCCTGAATCAGACTCGCATATGTTTATCTTGTATCGGTGGAGAGAAATGGTTAGTGTATGCCGCGCGTTGTACGTTTACACTTACTGACAGGATTCCAGGCGCGGCATATATTCCAGAAACATTTCTATGTTACTGCCACCTTTCCGCGTCACGTACGCAAACTTGACTCAGAAGAACTGCCTGCTAATTATCCAAATCTCGCACCAATAGGCACGGTCGAGTTGCAGTGCGTTCATTGCCACGACCTTCCATGTGAGAAAGCAAGCAGTTACAACGGGTTAGAGGAGATCACGAAACATATGCTTGACGCGTACGTTCCAAGACTTTGTCTGTAGTATTCTGAGTACTGACTCCTTTGTAGTCATCCGGAGGTAACGACACCTAAGCTCAACGTAGATTTCTATGTACCTCTGGGCGCCCCACCTGAGGCTCACAAGGACCGAGTCGTTGTATTGAAGGTGGCGGATGATACGAGCGAAGAGTTGCAGACCACCTATACACGCGTTCTACATTCTATCGGCGTGTCACCACCTGATTGGAAGAGCAACCCTAATCCGAGCATCCATTTCAATGAACTCAACGAGGATGATCTGTTAGATGAAGAGGATTCTGACGAGGGATAGTGGCAATGATGAGGAGAGCGAGGCATAATGCTCCAGTTTGTCCCCGGGTCTTAATGGCTATGTTCACTAGTTCATCAGCCGACGGCGCAAATAGTGAAATCGTTGCTTCGATTTGTGTCTTCTCCTGAGAATATAACCAACGAGGTGGGTCAAGTGAGTGGCTAATATGCCAATTTCATCTCAAGCACATCTCGGATTGACGCCCCATGGAGGCAAGTTGGTTCAAAGTCTTACGTCGAGTTTCTAAATTCAACCTAATTTTCTTGGATTCCTATGAAGTTTACAACTTGTCATTAGCACGAGTTGCGGGTGTGCCCGTAAATTCAAGAACAAACAAGATGTTACAGTGCGTCTATCTCTGTAAGTCAATAATGCGACTGACTCACATCACTCTGACACTCGAGCAGGGTATACGGTAGGTTAGATCAGAAATTTTATCTGGTGGCCAACTGGTGGCGTTGCACTGTGTACACGTGAGCGTGAGAACAAAAAGTGTTATATAAAGTCGGTCCCACAAATTTTTTTTTCTTCGATTCTTCCACAATCATACACGCCCATGACGATAAGTAACGGTGCAGTTTGTTGAGCACGACCCCCTTCTGGTGCGGTCGGCGTTGACATCGCCCGTTCGGCACCTATACCTTGTTACATTAAAGGGACGGGCTGGAGATATCTGATGGCGTCCGTAATGATTGAAGTCGACGGTGAATCTTGTCGGTCCTTCTATACTGTGCGCTGCCACTTCCTCGGATGTTGGAATTGTTTTTCCTATTCAATGCTTCATTCCTGGTTTATCGATCTTCCGGTGTGTCTCCTGGTCTGATACGGAAGGATGTACACTTCCCCTTCAGTCAACTTTAGGGAGACGATGAATATCCTCTTCGCATCTCCTAAGGTATAGTCAATATATCGTGCTGATTTTCTGAGTGAGTTATTATGAAGGCGCCGAGGCGGTTGTTGGTGAAAAGGAGTCATGACGCTGCAGTCGCAAGTGTCGGTATATTAAGTCTACCGTAGAAAATGTCAGCTTCATTTCAAGCAAGCAGTGCATTATGAGGCAACATCGACAGAGATATTGCTTCAAAACATTGAGTGACAATATTAAAAAGCATGGTCCATACTAATGAAGGGAAGTATTGTCTGGATTGGCCCGTTCGACGTTCCAATACGTCGCGGTTTTCTCTCTACTGTAGTCGTAGAGCACTATATCCTTTGTAACAAGGCAGCACTCACCAGAGAACACCTACTAGACCAGGAGGGCATGACTGTCTGGAATGCTGAGAAACGAAAGCGCTTTCAAATTACGACAGGCGTCTCCCGGCACGTCCGGTCCGATTTGCATGCTAGCTCTTCCCTTCATCTTGTTCTCACTCTTTTGGACCGCAATTCATGCAGTAGTCCATTCATTGAACTCGTCCAAGAGCTCCTTGTTGCCTACCGAGCTGCGCACCTCACGGTCGAGTAGGAAGTTGCGAGGTGATACCCATGTCACTCTGCGGTATTTTCACTTAAAGATCGAATCATCTGCATGGAATCGACACCACGATGGTCTCGCCGAAAAACTTGGATCCCGACGATATCAACGGTTCAACAAAACTTTAAGATATTTCTATGATGTCGGGGTCGCGTTCGGTGCCCTTGGAATGCTATGTGCTATTGGATTATTGCTTTGGACCAGCACAAATCTGTTCATGGCAACGTTTCATCGTGACTCTGCCGTAGAAGTTCACCGCATCGCTAAAAGGGATATGAGGGAGGCTTCCCGTATCGATGTAGGCAGTTCTGGAGGGCTCGTCCAAGCTATAGTTCGTAATTATCTTATCCTGGCATTCACAACATTCTGACGCAGTTGATAGATTCCCGGCGTGACTGTTCCTTTCAGTCATGTAATACCCATATTCTTCGCGATATTTCTGTCTCAGGTGGTTCATGAGGTTGGACATGCGGTTTCTGGTGCACTGTACGTTTGCTGCCTTGATGTTCACCATCCTCACGTCGACAAGTCTGTCTCAGAGAATCTGTCCCTATTAATTCTGTAGGCGCAACCCTGACGCTAATCATTCCTTCTGCATTCGTGAATTTCCCTGGTCAATACCTCGAGGCGCTGAAACCGGCGTCAAGAGCAAGGATAATCGCCGCTGGCCCGTGGCACAACGCCGTTTTTTGGGTCGTCCTGATTCTCGTGGGATGGTTGCGTCTAAGCTACTATGGACTGACACTCTTCGCGTATGAAGACATTTCAGGAGTCGGTAGGGTTGTCTTGGACGTGGAAAGTGTAAATCCTTTTGGTTCGTCACTGCGTTCATGCTAAAACTTACTTCATAAGGGTACCGCATTGAGTGAATACCTTCTCAAAGGGTCTATCGTTACCCACCTAGACGATTTACCCGTCAATAGGACTGGAGACACGTGGAACAACTACCTAGCTGCAACACATCCTTCCGTTACAGAGGGGTGGTGTACAGAGAAGGATGCATTTTTTGGTAAGACTCATCATTGGACACCGTGCGCATACTGAAGGCTGCTCAGAGGCTCCTGGGTCATGTTGCTTAGAAGGGGTCACAGTGTCCCTCTTGTCGTGTTTTACCACCGGCAGTGATACGGGCTGTATAGACGCTGTCCCGCTTCTAACGAAACCAAAAGAAAATGTACGATGCGACTTTATGTCCGGTTGTGGAGGAAATATGATTTGTGTCCGACCAACCGAATCAGCCCAGCTGTTGCGCATCTCAGTACAAGTAACTAGCCAGGAGGACGACGAGATTATTCTATGGCGTGGACCCAGAAAGGAAGTCTTACAGCAAGGTGAGAGCAAAGCAATAGAGTTAAGGCACTGCAACTTATCCATTACGATACCCCAGTTAGACTTGGGACATTGAGGCCCCGTCTCAGCTTATTCCCGCTGATGCTCCCATCGATACTATTCGTACTGGAAGGGTAATCTTGCATCGTGATCTGCGCTGCCTTGGCTGATATCATCACAGGTACCTGCAAATGGCCACGCTTTCACTATATCTCTTCAATTTACTTCCATTACCTTACCTGGACGGCAGCCGATTTTTAGAGGCTCTCTTCAGTATGGCATCACAAACACAGATGCCGGATATTTATGATCTCGAGACGGGTATCAGTACCAGCCGTCGTGTCGGCACTAGATGGATGGTAAGAATGGAGAAAGCAGTTCGGACGGGGACAACGATTTCCTTTATTATATGCGTCTTGATGGCTGGCTGGAATAGTCTCTGAGGTGGACAATGTGAGCGTATCGTTCTATTATACCAACATTGTGTTTCTCACCGGCTTAAATAGCAGGCAGCACTGCTGCGTTGTTGTATTTTATTTGATGGGGGCATCAGCCCAATGATCAATTTGCATACTTCTGAGATGGCAGATCTCGTCAACACTGTCGTCCCATGGATCGGCTGCTCTCTGTGTATAAAAGCTCAAATCCTACGGATGTAATGTTGGGGCTGTGCCTGCAACTGGATTTCCTCTAATCTTTTTGTGTTTCTTTCGAGCTTCAATAGATCATGTACGTGTGCACAAATTCATTTGCTATTTCTCTTTGAGGACAGGATTTTGTGATGATATTCTCTCTCGGAGAACGTGGAGTCCGACAACCTTTTTTTCAGGTCCTTTCATTGTTCAAAACTTTCGGCACTATTATCTCAGTGACTGGCTGATTGCAGGTTGACCCGTTAGCATTGAGCAATAGGGACATGTTCTAGGAAGATATTAGTGGGCCGGCTGAAGGCTACAAAACCAGGCTACTTGAGAACGCTTCCTGATAGCTAAGAGAGCTGTCGTATGAAGCCATAGAATTCCAATGTACGCATTTATAGATGTTACGTCGCTCCTCCCCAAAGTTTGGATACGCATTACATTTCTTTAAGTTGCGCCGTCAGCACAGAGAAAGGGGGACACCATTGAGTGGGTAAAAGAATTCGACGAAAGAGTCCAGAGGATAAGGAAGGCATTGTTGGCATGAGTATGACATTGCAGAATGAATATATCTCTCTCGTCATTTTGAGTGGGTCTCGACACCATTAAACCGATTCATGTGCTTGAAGAGAGCGTTGTTCAATACCTCCCCCGAACTTCCGTTATGTGCTAGGACATCCAGGTTCTCGATTTCATGGTCAAGCTGATCAATGTATTCGAACGCCCCAGAGAGATGTGCAACCTTGGCACAAACCGCATGCACAGTGAGAAGCGCCTCGGATGGGAGCGGAAGATTCTTGCTATCATGGGTAGTGAACGTTACTTCCGCCGGCAGTTTGTAGTATTTCTCAATAGATCGTATTTTATAGCCATTTAGGACTTTCTGAAGAGTAGTGGAATCAGTAGAGCCCTCAGGTGAAGACTTTGGCGAAAGCGTACTGTCTTCTCAAACCAGATCTCTAGGCGGTTGAACCAGTCATGGACATTAATCTCCATTGTCATAACATTGCAAAGAGAATGTATTTTGGCCCCATTGAGCTGCTCAACGTCGTAACCGAAACATTTCAGGACTTCTAGTACTGATGCGGCATAATCGGGCTGGTGAGGATAAATAAGTTCATCAACGTTAACGTTCAGTAAACAACTACGCACTTTGTTATTACTGGAGTTTGGGCCGGATATGTCAAAATACGTAGATGCTGGCACAATATGTCCACATTGTGTGTGTACCGCACCTACTGCTCGGATCTCATCGTGGGAAGCAGAAACATAGGCAAGCGCATCCCGGTGGTACTTGCCAGTCACTACACACCGAAACCCGTCTCGGACGAGAGCCTAGAGAATGTGGGTTCTCGACGAACTGCACAGACATACCACTCACGAGATCCTTTGCCTCTTGATGAGTTTTCGGTGCATCTTGAATCTTAGGCTTCACATACGTATCTAAAGACTCGCTCGACGAAAAGGGTGTCCGATCTTGAAACTTCTTGACTGAAAGCCAGTTTGATGTCAAGCTGATTACACTGCGACAAAATACTTACAGGGTCGGATGAAGTAGTCGATGAAAGTCTGTCCAAGTTGAGACAGTTTCGAATGATCCCCTGCACAAGAATCTATCACCACGACGACTTCTTGAAGCGCGGCAGGGGAAGGGGAATGGATAATTAAGTATCCCAGTACCCTTGCTTGAATTAACGCTTGTCTATTGGATAGAGATGACTTTTCAAACTTGAGACAAATGTTATATGCACTAATGGCATTCTCATATAGGCCATCCAGGATACTTGTAACGGGAGGGAGTGCAGCAGGCGTGATGGTAAACATGATGCCGTATTTGCCTTGATTTGGTGGAGAATATATAAATTTCGATAATCACGTGGTAACTGGTTCCAGAATTTTGCCGAAATCGAAATTCATATTGTCCAAGTCCAGTCTTGAACGTTGTCTCCATTATCGATCTGTCTTCTTCAAAGTATTCTCCAGCTGCTATACACCCGAGGAATGCGCATAATGGATACTTTGAATGAAGCCTTCATACAACCCAATGTTCGGCTCGCAAGATGGCGGCAGTCACCAGACTCTTGTCGCTGAATGTAGGATTTGATCCACACGATTTACCGTGAGCGTTTGACACCAACTCTGCATTACGTCTCTGATTTTGAGCTCAGATCTTGACAAGCAAAATTTTGACGTCACATGTTGACCCCATCGTTGAACTTGCCTTGTGATTTCAGGACCTTTCCAGCTTAACATGGACGCCATACCCACGACTGTGAGGGTCTGTCTTTCCACAAATTTACTCTACTGACTACTTCCAGATTGCTGGACAGTGGTTCCAGTCGTTTTCAGAAGCCATATATTCGCAAGATGCAAGCGTTATCTCTTCTTTCTTCTTCTCGGATGGATACTGGCGCGATCTTCTTGCACTTTCGTGGGATATTCGCACTTTACATACTGCTTCAGCTGTCCTGTCGTTCTTAGAAGAAGGCAGTCGCCTCAAGGACTCAGGGCTGCGTGAAATGAAGCTCGAGGGTGAGCCTGTTCTCGTTGAGGCCAAGCCTGGTGAGTGCGGTTCTACACCCGTCGCACGGTCTGTCATATGACCAGGATTTACCTGGATACAATGTTTCTTTGCGTTTGAAACGAACGTTGCCTGTGGACGAGGATTCTTCCGGTTAATGCAGGATAATCTTGATGGCTCTTGGAAAGCCAAGTAAGTGCCACGTTTGCGTTGTCGTCAATGCTGTTAAAACTTTCTTCAGGGCCCTTTATACGGGGATTGAAGAGCTGAAGGGACACGAAGAAAAGATGGGCAAGGCATGTGCTATCGGTAATCCTGTTTGTAAGGGTGGACCGTGACAGATTTTTAACAGACGCGCCCCGACAATGTTGACTACGCTCATCATGCAGACCAGGAGGAGCCCGTAGTACTCATAGTTGGAGTGGGGCAGACAGGTTTGTCTCTTGGGGCCCGACTTAAGCAGCTTAACATTAGTACAATACTCATCGAGCAAGTCTTCCCATTCACCTACATACCGACAGTCCTGACCGGTACTGCAGCAAAAATGATAGAGTCGGTGACAATTGGCGAAAGCGGTACAAGTCTCTTGTTTTGCATGGTAGGTACTCTCAATTCGTCACCACAAGAACAATCTTATGTGTTGCCATCGCAGACCCCGTTTGGTTCGACCACCTTCCTTATCTCCCTTTCCCCGAGCACTGGCCCAAATTGTGAGCATCGTCCTTGTATGCCCTGTGACGATAGTCCATTAACCCGCATCTAGCTCACCCAAAGACAAGCTTGCAGATTGGTTTGAAGCATATGTAAGTTCTCGATCCACTTCAATCATCAGAAAGTCGGTGAACGCCTATTTCTAGGCAATCATCATGCATTTGAACATCTGGATGCAAAGTTCAATTAAATCGGCCGCATACAATGAGGCTTCTCACACCTGGGCAGTGACAATATCACGTACCGGATACCCCGACAAAGTAATCAAACCAAAATTTGTCGTCCTTGCTACCGGTGTCAGCGGAGAGCCAAACATTCCTGTGTTCAAAGATCAAAGCTTATTCAAAGGACCAATCTATCATTCTAGCCAGTATAAATCTGCGGAAGGATTTAAAACCAAAAAAGTGAGGATTTGGTGCCCCGCTTCGGCGTTGTTCTGTGGTACTGACATTCCTGCTGACAAGGCCGTCATCATCGGGTGTTGCAATAGCGGTCATGAGTACGCCGAACTTATCATCCTTGTATTCATACCAGCCTGATCATATTCTCAAAGCATTGCTCGGGACTTTTGCGAACATGGTGCGGACGTCACGATCGTACAAAGGTCCAGCACCTACGTTATGTGAGTTGTATTCATTGTCCTTGCTTCTTAATTCATATAAACCCTTTTAGATCCTCCACCGGTGTAGGGATCTTACTTGGCGCTATCTATGAGAACGGAAGTCCGCGGATAGAGGACGCCGATATCATGAACTTTTCGCTTCCTGTTGGCATGTATAACGATTTGCACACTTTTGCGACCGAGCAAGTTGCTGAGCTGGATCGCGATGTGTTAGAAGGGTTACGGAAAGTTGGGTTTAAACTTAATACTGGTCAGCATGTCTGGTGTCTGCCAAGTTACCTTTTTACTTACCTGACAGTCAGGCATAAACGGAGCGGGGTTATTGTTGACGTACCTGTCCAAGGGAGGGGGATACTGTAAGAAAGTGCTTGATTGCTGTTTATCCTATTCATTGGATCTCGTCAGATATCGACGTTGGCACATCGAAACTTATAGCTGAGGAAAAGATTAAGATCAAGCAAGGTCACGAAATCAGTGGGTTATACCGCCTCAAAGTAGGAGTAAAACACGCTGACTAGGAATAGGCAATCTTACCCAGAACTCCGTCGTATTTGATGATGGTACCGAGATCGAAGCGGACATCGTGGTGTTGGCTACCGGATACCAGAATATGAAGACTACGGCTGTCAGGATCCTCGGTCCCGAAGCCGAACGGATTAGTGAAGTATGGGGCCTTGATTCCGAAGGAGAACTCAACGGTATCGCGAGATACACTGGACATCGTGCGTATCTCACAGTCATTTAGTACGAACTGATGCGACGTGGTGACGCTCACAGCTGGCATATACACCCTGGGAGGAAACCTCGCTCAGGCTAGGTTTTTGAGTAAGCGGCTCGCGCTAAGAATCAAGGCGCAGGTGGAAGGGCTTGCCCCGTTTTGATCACGATGTGTATATCATTAGTGTACATTCTACTTTGAAACAATGTGTACCGATGTGTACTCAGAGTTTACGTTCAAACCGTGGTAACATTCAAGGTATTTCAAGTTGCAGCTCTTATTCCTAGTCTTAAATAGTGGATAGTACGACAACGGTAGACACGTTGTTCAGGGTATCTCTGCCATTACGCCAGCATCTAGCATTATGTCCACATCTAGTTGCACCTATGTGATATGTCTAATAATATCGTATATTACCTACCCTCAAGGCTGAATTTACACGTTTTTCTTAGCCTCCAACTCCCCGACCCCATTAGCTTTTTCCGCCTCCTGCTGAGTACGACGTTTCTCCCGCCTCTCCCTACCACGCGTCACCATTTTCTTCGGTTCGAGGTCAGCAAACAGGTGTTTGCACACAACCTCAATGACCCAGCATCCAGCAAAGTCAACGATCATGCTGGTTGTCAATCTGACTTTGAACTAAAGGTAACATAAGAATGTGCAGCGCTGAAGATAGAGAACACGTACAGAAGTCTCCATTTCCACGATCTGGAGCCATCGATTAAGCTCAGGCATAAAGTCGGTAGCACCAGAGAAGGCGACGGCGCTTGCAGAAACGAGTCCCCACCACAACGCATTATTCTCACTAATGCCTTCGCGGAATGGGCGTCCCTATTACAAGTGAGAAAATTTAACATAGAAAGACATTCTAATTACGAACCTGGAAGTTGATGGCAAACGTCGAGACTTGCTGCGATAGACCCAAGAGGTAGATAGCAGTGTTCAATAGACTTGGCTCAAATTTAGCCTCGAGGTCGATGGGACCACGCCTGACATGGAAGATTAGATTTGTACAAATATGACACTAGAAATACTTACTCTTCAAAGACACGAGACAGCTCCGTGATATAGACAAGCGTCGCTATATGCAATGCGAACTGAAGGAGAATCGACAGCAACACATAAAAGTTGAAGATATTGCCCAATGGTCGTTCTCGGGATAATTTATCCACCGGCTACAGAGGTACAATTAAGTTATAACGACCTCAAGACATGTCACAGAGACCAACCTTTGCACGGGAGATACACAGGAAGCAGACCGACATCAACATCCCAGTGATCGTAACCTGATAGTCTCCATATTTAATTCCGTCCAGATACTGGACGCTCAAACTGTACGCGGTGATCAGACAATTTAGCGCTAGAATCTTGTACATCTGGATCGTCGCAACAAGAGTGCAACGACCCTGCCGAATAATATGCGCAACTAGAAAGGATTCTGTGAGTGGAAAGAAAAAAAATGAAAAGAAGACATACTAGCTGCTACATGCGATAGCTTCGACGTGAAAGGGGCAGCACAAGAAGCATCACCCAGTTTGATCTTAGGGACGTCCTCTTCACCCTCCATCTCTGCGAGTTTGTCCGTGATGCCAGCCAGATCGAACTGCAAAGCCATTGAGACGACGTTCATTGTTAACGCAAAATGGCTCACCTTTTCCATTGGGTTTCTCTTTCGAGCAACTTGCAAATTAGCTGCGGCCTCTTGTTGAGCCTGAACGGCATCAGGGAAAAGATGCGCGATAGCAGGAGGTACCGGAGGAGGCGGCTGGTTGAACCTTGCAGAAATCTTCAACTGACTCTCGTAGACTTTTTTGATACGCTCAAACTTCTGATGCTCCGCAATCTTCTGGAGATCCTCAGGTGTCCCGTCCAACAAAGCTACACCCACATGTGCCTGTTTCAGCGCTCCAACATCGTTAGTGCCATCACCAGCCATAAGAGTGATATATCCCAGGGTTTTAAGCGTCGTCAGAATGTATTCCTTCTGGGCAGGTGACACACGGGCGTAAACCCATGTGTTTTGCACAAGATCCTTCCAAGTAGGTCGGCTCTCGTATTGCTTCATAGCAGCGCCCGTGATGCAAATGTCGTACTCCTCAAACAGGGATGTATCGATTGGCTCTTCTGGATTAACAGGAATGATTTTGCTTTCATCCACAGTACGCCAAACAAGATCTAAGGGAAAGGGAGATTGAGACGGGAGCAAAATAACCCTTCTGAACTACTGACCAGCTTCATGTGCAGCGTCTTCCTTCAGATCAAGGATAAGAGCCTCACGATCAACAATTTCGACATCCCTGGCAACATGAACTGCCGTCAAAGGATTGTCACCAGTTATCATAACACACTGAGACAGTAGCGTTGATTATAGAGCACAGCCAAAGGGATAAAAGACCTTACGCGATGAGAAGAATCTGCCAACATCTTTAGCACTTCGACCGCATCAGATTTCAGGGGACAGTGGAAGACCAAGAAACCGGCAAAGGTGAGGCTGCTTTCAACTTGCTCTCTTGGAAATTTGTTAATCTGTCCTCGTAACGTTGTGAGTGTCATCAGCTGAGCAACAATTGAACGTACCTTGTCCACCGACATCGGCTCCATCTCCTTCATTCCCAGTGCCAAAACACGGCTGCCGTTCCTTGTGAACCATTTATACGTCTCATCATAGTGATCAGGAACAACAGAAAGCATAGTCTTGATCGTTTCCGGAGCGCCTTTGACCGCAGCCAACGTCTTACCTCCAGGAAGGTTGGATAGAGTCGACATACGCTTGAGGGCTGAAGAAAACTGGAACCGCCGACGAATCGTTATCTGTTGCTTGTTTCCAGAGCCCGATGGGCTCACGACATTACCTGAGATTCCGGGTCAGAATTGATAAAAGATGGAATTTTTGACAGTCCTAACCTTTACCAAGGTCCCACGCTAGTGCCTCAAGCGTCGTCTTCTCCATAGGATCACCGACGATGGTGCCATCATCTAACCTGACCAGAGCATGGGCGGCAGCTAAGCAAAGAATTGTTTCTCTTGAGGCATCCTTGACGCTTGTGAGTTTCTTAGCATCATGTTGACTGATAATTTCTCAGCGACGGAAAAGATAGAACTCAGTAAAAGACATACTCCACACCAACAATACCCTCCAGAACAAGATTCTCGGCCGTGATGGTACCCGTTTTATCAAAGCAACAAACATCAATCCGACCAGCTGCAGGAATCCGGAATGGTTCCGTGCAGAAGATGGCTGTGAAAGGAAAACAAGTCAGATACAGAAGCGCGATCACTTGATTGCAACAGACCGAATTTGGAAAGCGCGACAAGAGACGTATTTACGGCGAGAGACAGTTCCATAGGTAATTCAGGGGGCACCACACTGGTTATAATGAGTACGCAGTCCAACAAAAGCTTTGATTTCTTGAGGTCTCTCTCAATACCTAGTTGCAGGTATGAGCAGACGAAGCTCGCGAAGATGCATGGAACACGAACCTTTTACCCATACGTACCAGCTTGCGGCGATGGCAAAGATGAGAAGGAAACCGATGAACAAGAAAGACTCCAAGTTGTTTGCAGATACGCGGTCCGTTGAAAAGATCATGGTTCGCACAAGTTGTCCTTGTGATGTTCCAAACCCAGTACGGAGGACAATGCCAAGGCATCCGTGGTCTGGAGTCTCAATGGGTGACTTGAGTTGAACTAAAACAGATATGAATGGTTTGTCCGGATATCCAAACGAGTTGTACATACTGCTCGGCGTGGCTTGGAGAATCTTAGTTCCACTAAATAAGACAGCATTCTTGTGGTTGCCGTCAACATCCAAATTCTCGTTGGGATCCAGAAGTTGGATGGATTCCTTCAATAGTGGAGTCGATTCTCCAGAAAGCATAGCCTCGTTGACTATGCAGGTACCATGAACAAGAAGAATATCAGCCGGAACTGTCGTCTCTGTTTGCTGGCGGGCTAAGCAATGATGAGCCTCTGTTTCGCAACGAACATGATAGGAACGCACCAACAGAAACCACATCACCAGGAAGTAATTTATCAGTTTGTATCTCAGTCCATTTCCCATCGCGATAGCATTGAATAGGATAAGGAACAACCGACATCGTTCTGAACTCAGATAAGGTCCGCACTCGCTAGCACAAGGTTGGTAAAGAGTTCCAAGAGTAAAAATGTGAAAGCAAATACCTGCCAGACCACAGTACATTCAAATACGACGAGCATGAACAAGGTGAAAAGACTGTAGTACCAATATTCATCCAGACACCATAAAGCGACGCAAAAAATCTGGAAAACGAAGAAAGGTGCAGTTGCATGTTCGCTGAACAGCTCCGTGAACGAAGGGATCGGAATGTCGAATTCGTTGCCGCCATAGAGTGACTGAAGCGATTCTAGTTCATTCGATGGTAGGCCAGTAGGTGTCAGGAAAGTCGACAAGGGTGGTTTGCTTGAGGATGGATAAGGTAGGCGCTCGAAAGCTACAGGCGACGTTGAGCAGACATTGTATGTATCTCGCTGGTAACTAAATGTGTATGTTGAGACATCCTGAGGATCCTTCTTGCGCAAAAGTACGATATCGCCCTTGCCGCGGTGTAAATGAGGAATGATACGTATACAGTCGGCGTCAAGCAACGTCGAT
Source organism: Armillaria sp. CMW 4456 (assembly GCA_028551335.1). Classification (NCBI taxonomy): domain Eukaryota; kingdom Fungi; phylum Basidiomycota; class Agaricomycetes; order Agaricales; family Physalacriaceae; genus Armillaria; species Armillaria sp. CMW 4456. The sequence goes on along the minus strand of JANDKJ010000512.1, from coordinate 150,552 downwards.
GCCTATGTAGCAGGGATTAAATTTTGGACAAGATGGCAACAATAGCTGCTGCGCACCTTTCTAGTCGTTATCCATGCCCTTGCTCCCGTACTCCATCTTGTAACCAGGAAACTCAGTGCATGACCTGCACCCAAAGAAACACATGCCAAAAACGTCCATTCCTCACTCACGAGCCATTGGTCGTACTTGACGTAGTATGCGTACGCCAGAAGAGGGTAAAGGCATAGGAATGGAATTGTGTATATATGCGTATACCATGGAATCGAGGCATGGAGTGTGGCCCCAGCAATGTCCAGGGAATTGACCGCGATGGAGGTCCTGAAAAAGAAGACATAAACGACTGCCAGCCCTGCACGGCAATATGCACCCACATTACAGTATAAAAGGGAGAAACAGCGGAGGCGCGTCCAAGTTCTGTACTCCGGACTGGACCACGTCGAAGTAAGAAGGGTAGAAGGCTACTGGACAGTGACACGCCTACTTGTCGGCAATTTCGAAATCTTGGGGCTCGGCATCCGGGACGGGACTGGGCCGGAGCCAGCCTTTTGCCGAACCGCCGCCGAAGAATATTGCCAGAAAAGATTTGCAATCAATTTACAATGACTCTATCATGGACGAACCAAAGATTCAACAGCTTCCGTATAACGCACACTATCCAGGCTGTTCACCACAATTGAACTCTTACATTGTGGCATTTACAATGACTTCAACAACCGATTTATCACCGTACGGCCATCTCTTTGTCCTAGGGATTTCTATCGTTCTGCTGCCACTCTGGAGACATCAATATAAATGGTCGGAAAAACTTTCATCTCCACAGCTCTGAGGTTGCTTAGCTTTCGATATGAACTATCTCTGCCCACCTTGTCGCTTTTACTTCACCTTTTCTATCGATGTGGCGGCGACTCTAGAGCTGTACTGCGATGGAGGCGATGATGCTATGCTACAAAAGCTGTCTGGTCTAGAGGACAGAAAGTACGCTGGATACTGCATAATGGTACTAGATATCTTCTGCTTAACCCGATCCTGCTGACAGGTTCGTTCTAGAAAGAACCTCAGGGAGACGGTACCTTTCATACAATCAACATTCGACCGGTGCAGCAAGGTCCCACGCAGCCTTATTCTCAAGATGTTAACCATGCTCGGCCTTGGATGTGCATTCCCATTCTGCCTGAGACATTCCATCCATGGTCAAGAACTCCTCTAAAGCTTTCGAAGCCTTTACCCTGGAGCAAATGCTACCATCCCACCTGCTATGACATCCGTGCGCGCATACCCAATGAAATACGCAATTATTCAGAGACTCCCCAACTACGGTGTCCGTCTCCTACGGTTAACAACCCTCTAATGCAGGATGAGGAATTCAGCAAGCTTCTCCGTGCCGGAGTAGACGAGCATCGAGCCTTTAGAATTCTCAATGGGATAGAAGAGTGTCCAGACATATGCATGAATCCTCCGGACGACACAACGGAAACTTGCAATACTTTCCTAGCAAAGATGCCTGGCATTGATGATCTTGAAGCAGATGACGGATTTATACCAGTTCTTCGTATCGACCACATCCTGACAAATGTCCCGGAAATATCCAACCCGTCACAGTTATGGGAAGACCGTGATCTCTTTCGGAGGTACGTAGAATATTTTTTGTTTCATCGTCCCCACGAACTAGGATTTGTTTCAGAGTTGTCCGTGAGTATCAACTTACACGATACAGACCAATCCTTCTAGTGGGACCAGAGCACCCAGCACTTGACGACACTCTGTTCAAGGATGATACCCTAGAGCCCTCTGAAGATTCTATGGAAGATTTTGGCTCTGGATCCGATTACTCGGATACTTTTGGAGTCCGTTCATTACCTGATTCAGACGAAAGTTCACAAACGTCAGCCGATAGGCGAAAAGGTGAGTAACAGCATTGGCTTTCTAGCGCGGCTAGTAATGTCATTTGTGTCAAGGAAATTGGAGAATCAAATCACCGATCATCAAACGGGCAATTACCAAGTTCGTCCAGCTCGCGAAGTGGGGGAGAGTCTCTAGTAGGCCATCATCACGTTGGTAACGAGCAGACTACATATTTTTCCAGTTATCTCCGATTTTCCGTGCACCATATCTACTGTAACGCTGTTAGGACACTCCACCGTGGTGCCACCGCAACAATACAGAACCAGTTGCTAACCTGAAATGCTTACAAATGCTGAATGAGTAAGGCTTGATAGAGCTTGAAATTATGTCTGCCAGTCTGCCGCTACGGCAATACCCGTGCCGAATGTGGACTGCTGAATTAAGGTTTCAGCCACCTTTCCCTCTTGCAACGAAAATATTGTAACGTCCGGCTGCATACCCTCAAGAACACCGACGATGGCGAGTACACTGTTTCTCCTTACCCACACCCTTCTTATGACTCCGTAACATAGCCTAAGCAAATCAGCGATATCAAGGAGTTCATTAAAATCACTCAGCGCAAGGATGCTGTCCGTGCGTATCCTGCAGTTACCGTACACTTCATCTTACTAACTTGCACTCAACAGAGGCCCGGATAAAAAAGGTCGCTCCCAAGGTCGCTGGTGGCAAGCAACAGACCAAGTTCAAAGTCAGGTGTTCACGGTATCTCTACACACTGTCGATAGACGACCCAGAGAAGGCGGAGAAGCTCAAGCAGAGTCTTCCTCCTGGTGCGTTAGTCTACGTCATGGTTACCTCCATGTCCTGATAATGATCCTGTAGGCTTGACTGTTAAGGAGATTTCCCAGACACCAAAGAAGAAGTAGACACTACTGCTTTCTTCCTTGTATTCTACACGGGTGTGCTGGGACGGCCTTACAGCCGGCTGCGTCTGAGGTGTTGTATATCTGGGGAAGATACATACGGACACACTTGTGCAGCGTGAAAAACTATTGCTTCTATGCATGCTTTAATCATGACTTTCTTCCCTCCAACACAAACGCGAAAACTTTTCGAATAAAATGACCTCAGCACGGTCGTAAATTGGCTATAGGTTCCTATACAGCTCTTGCTATGTATTGCGATTCGTATGGTCGCGAAAAAGCATATCCCTGGTTATATCCAGGAGCCCCGATGGAATTATAGGTTATCAGTGGTTCTGGAACGCTAATGGGCTTCCCCTTCAACATTACTGGTGACTGCACCTCTCTATTCTCTGCATTCTTCCCCAAAGATGCCGCATAGCTTACGGCAATAAGGTAGCTGTCTGCTCGGAAACTGAGTACAGAAGAAGGCTAATTAAAAAAACAAACAACGGACATGTGAGGATGGCCCAGGATACTGTATAAATGGCGACACCAGTGGCCTTGAATATTGCTATCCCGTTCTGACACACGTTCTCCGTCACTCTGTCGGTTGCTCCGTGTATACATCGCTTCACGGTCCGCGCATCTTTCACTCGAAATAGCGAATATAGAGCTACCACGCCAGCACCGATGCTCACAACCAGTGTAATGACAAGAAGGACACCATGAATCTGGACGAGACCTCGTCTCTTCGTCGTCGCGCTGATTAATCTATAATTCGCATCAGGACCTGACACATGTAACATAAAATGAGTTAAGTGATTACCCAAAAAATCCAACCGTGGCAAGGACAGTGAATACTATTGTGTGGAAGTATAACGCGACCGTGTCGATAACCGCCAGAGGGTGGGTATCTAGACTTTATATCAGCAAACGGGCGCCTCATAGGACATAGTCAAGCACACCTAGCTGGGTAACCTGCAACCAGCCACTCGCTGCGATAATAGCACCACCGAAAGTTTTGAACAACGAGAGGACCTGAAATTTGAAGTGGTTAACCCGCACGTCCTCCGAAGCGAATGTAATTACGCACGAAGATGCCTGTCCTGAGAGAGAAATAGAAAAGGAACTTGTACAAACGCACATGGTCCATTGAAACTGAAGAGAAACAGAGAGAATGAGTAAGAAAGAAACAAGAGGATTAAAGAGGATCTAGTAGCGGGCACAGCCCCAACATTACATCCCTAGGGTTTGAGCTTTTATACACAGAGAGCAGCCGATTCACGAGACGGCAGTGTTGATGACGATATTTGCCACCTCAAAAGCATGCGAATTGATCGTTGGGCTGATGCCTCCATCAAACAAAAGATACATTCTATAACAACGCAACAGTGCTGCTTGCTATTTAAGCCCGTGAGAAACACAATGTTGGTATAAGCAGAACGGTGGGCTCACGTTGTCTACGTCAGAGACTGTTCCAGCCAGCCATTAAGACGAATATAACAAGGGAAATCGTTGTCCCCGTCCGAACCGCTTTCTCCATTCTTACTCTCCATTCAGTGCCGACATGACGACCGATACTGATACCCGTCTCAAGATCATAAATCTTCGGCATCTGTGTTTGCGATGCCATACTGAAGAGAGCCTCTAAAAATCGGCTTCCATCCAGGTAAGGTAATGGAAGTAAATTGAGAGATGTAGTGAAAGCGTAGCCATCTGGAGATACCTGCGATGATATCGACCAAGGCAGCGCAGATCACGATGCAATGTTACCCCTCCGGCACGAATAGTATCGGAGGGAGCAACAATAGGAACAAGCTGAGCCGGGGCCTCAATGTCCCAAGCCTAATTGGGGTATCAGAATTTATCAGTTGCAATGCCTTAACTCTATTGCTTTGCTCTCACCTTGCTGTAAGACTTCCTTTCTGGGTCCGCGCCATAGAATGATTTCGTCGTCCTCCCGGCTAGCTACTTGTACTGAGATACGTAACAGCTGGGCTGATTCGATTGGTTGGACACATATCGTATTTCCATCACAACTGGACATAAAGTCGCATCGTATGTTTTCTTTTGGTTTCGTTAAAAGCGGGACTGCGTCTATGCAGCCGGTATCACTGCCAGTGGTAAAACATGATCCAGGAGCCTCTGAGAAGATTTCAGTATATGCGCATGTTCAATGATAAGTCGTACCAAAAAATGCATCCTTCTCTGCATACAAACCCTCTATGAGGGAAGGATGAGTTACGGCTAGCTAGGTGTTCCACGTAACCATCCCCGAGAACCGGGATGACCCAAATACGACGTTGTGCCAGAGGCCGGCAGTGATTATCCTTACTCTTGACGTCAGTTTCAGCGCCTCGAGGTATGAACCAGGGAAATTCATGAGTGCGGAAGGAATGATTAGCGTCAGGATTGCGCCTACAGAATTAATGGGGACAGATCCTCTGAGACAGACTCGTCGACGTGAGGATGGTGAACATCAAGGCAGCAAACGTACAGTGCACCAAAAACCGCATGTCCAATTTCATGAACCACCTGAGACAGAAATATCGCGAAGAATATGGGTATTACATGACTGAAAGGAACAGTCACGCCGGGAATCTATCAACTGCGTCAGAATGTCGTGAAGGCCAGGATAAGATAATTACGAACTATAGCTTGGACGAGCCCTCCAGAACTCCATACATTGATACAAGAGGCCTCTTTCATACCCCTTTTATCGACGCGGTGCACTTCTACGACAGAGTCACAATGAAACGTTGCTGTGAAGAGATTTGCGCAGGTCCAAAGCAATAAGCCAATAGCACATAGCATTCCAAGGGCACCGAACGCGACCCCGACATCATAGAAATATCTTAAAGTTTTGTTGAACCGTTGATATCGTCGGGATCCAAGTTTTTCGGCGAGACCATCGTGGTGTCGATTCCATGCAGATGATTCGATCTTTAGGTGAAAATACCGCGCAGTGACATGGGTATCGCCTCGCAACTTCCTACTCGACCGTGAGGTGCGCAGCTCGGTAGGCAACAAGGAGCTCTTGGATGAGTTCAATGAATGGACTACTGCATGAATTGCGGTCCAAAAGAGTGAGAACAAGATGAAGGGGAGAGCTAACATGCAAATCGGACCGGATGTGCCGGAGGCGCCACAATACGGATTTGGAACATCGAGATAAGGTGCTGACTAAGCTCCGAGACCTCGCCGTCACTTTGCCGTCGTCATTGTCTGATTTTCCTGTGCTTGTACCACCATCGTCATTTTTTCTGCCCTTCCCTCCCACCCTTTGAGTTTTGATTTCCGAGAGGGGAGCCGGCCCTCTTCACAAGAAGTCTGCAGGACAGCGGCTATCTCATCCCCATTCATTGTATTATTCTATTGTCGTTGGTCTCGATCGGAGAGCTGTCTGGGATCGGTATGCATTACCATGTGATTATCAGAATCCATTATATATCCTCTCAATCAAGGGGCTCATGTTTACCATTATGTCTACTGCACTCCCCCCCGTCACAAGCATCCTGGATGAGAGTGCCATTAGTGCATATAACATTTGTCTCGAGTTTGAAAAGTCGGTCCTATCCAACAGCCAAGCGTTAATTCAGGCAAGGGTACTGGGATACTTAATTATCCATTCCCCATCCCCTGCCGCTCTTCAAGAAGTCGTCGTGGTGATAGATTCCTGTGCAGGGGATCATTCGAAGCTGTCTCAACTTGGACAGACTTTCATCGACTATTTCATCCGACCTTGTAAGTATTTTGTCGCAGTGTGATCAGCTTTCGGACATGAAACTGGCTTTCAGTCAAGAAGTTCAAAGGTCGTACACCCATTTCGTCAAGAGAGTCTTCAGATACGTATGTGAAGCCTATAACTCAAGAGGCGCCGAAAACGCATAAAGAGGCTAAGGATCTCGTGAGTAGCACACCCTTACTGTTCGTCGAGAACTGACACCTTCTAGGCTCTCGTCCGAGATGGGTTTCGGTGTGTAGTGACTGGACAGTACCACCGGGATGCGCTCTCCTATGTTTCGGCTTCCGACGACGAGCTAGAAGAAGCAGGTGCGGTACACACGAAATGTGGACATATTGTGCCAGAATCTACGTATTTTGATGTGTTCGACCAAAATTCCAGCAATCAGAAAGTGAGCAGCCGTCCATTCTTCTGCTCCATTGAACATTCAATGCTGATGATCTTATTCTCGTCAGCTCGACTATGCCGCACCAGTGTCGGCAGTCTTGAAAAGTTTTGGTTACGATATTGAGCAACTCAATGGGGCCAAAATACATTCTCTTTGCAATGTTATGACAATGTCATGGGAAGTCCAAGATTGCTTCGATCGCCTGGAAATCTGGTTCGAGAAGACGGTGCGCGTTTTGACGGTACCTTTACCTGTAGGTCCTACTGATTCCACTATTCCTCAGGAAGTCACAAATTGCTATAAAATCCGATCCATTGGGAAATACTACAAGTTTCCGGCGGAAGTAACGTTCACCACCCATGACAACGAGAATCTTCCGCTCCCATCCGAGGCGCTTCTCGCCCTGCATGCGACTTGTGCCCAAGTTGCGCATCTTTCTGGGGCAGCCGAATATATTGATAAAGTTAACTGTGATATTGAGAATCTGGGCGTCCTAGCACATAACGGAAGTTCGGGGGAGGTATTGATCAGTGCCCTCTTGAATCGCACGAGTGTTAATGGCATCGGGGCCTACTGAAAATGTTGATAGAGATAATGTCTTTCCCATCCTCTATACTCTTTCATCCCCTACTTGTATTCTCCTTTTTTTGAACGGTGTACCCCTCTGTTCCGATGACGCGATGAGATGCGTTGCAATGTGCATCCAAGCTTTTGGGAGGAGCAACATAAAACCTATAAATGTATACTTTGGAATTCTATGGCCTCATAAGACAGTCAATCTAGCTATCAGGAAGCGATCTCAAGTAAGCTGGCATTTTATATCTCAGACGGCCCACTAACATCATGTTCCCGGAACATCTGTTTCTATCACCTGTTTAGTTTGACTGGGATGTGATCCATTGGAGAAAGATGCGCAGGTTCGTGCAGAATAGGCGTCCCAACAGCAATCTTCCTTGGGGTGATATTCTCCCCCTCCACGGTAAAAGTAATCAACTCAGAAATGATGGCGAATAGATCGCCAGATGTGAAATTTCATCACGCAATACTCTTCTCTCTTGTACGGTGTGGGCCTCGTCGCTAACTCCATCATTATTATTTACCGTCTTTTCAGTTTGATTCCTTCTGTTGTTATGTTGTCCCGCTTCTCGCCTTACCACCGAAAAAAGGTTCTCTGCTGGAGATCCACATTTCATTTCCGATCGTGGAATATGAATCCGGCAATCAACTAGCATAAATTATATACATCCACTTCTCCTGAACCATTCAACACATGGTTCTAGTAATCCCTGTTCTATTTATTCGCCTTCGATGACTGACTACTGCACGAATTGCGGTCCAAAAGAGTGAGAACAAGATGAAGGGAAGAAACATGCAAATCGGACCGGACGTGCTCCTCTGAATATTTGTCCCACATACGTAACCTTGGAGGCCTTTCACGCATCATCGTGCTACCTGCTGGCATGCCTTGGTATGTCAGAGCTGGTTGAAGTCGTGCGACGGAATGGTCTCAATGATGGTCGAGTAAACAAAATTTCATCAACGCTACAAAGGTTGAATAAAAGTTGTATAACAATACAACTGTGGCTGATATACTCTCTATAAAGTTTCACAGGAACCTCCGTGTGTATGATGAAAGCTATTGCCCCCTGCTTAGATTTACGCCACGCTTGAGTTTTCCTCGACGCAAACACGTCCGAATCGGGGAGAAGTTGTTCATTTGGTTCTCCTCTGGGAACCACAAAGGATCGGAGAAGGATTCCAAATCGTTCGTAATCGCTATGAGAAGATGAAAAAGTAGCCATTATACAGATATTATGGCCGCTCCAAGCACTCTTGGATGATTGAAAGTGTAACAGCCCAGGGGGTCCATGATAACACAAGGGTGTTCATCGTCATAAGAAGCAGCAGCGCGCCTGACACCTCGGATGGGTAAGGCACAACCTTCCTGTGTAACTAGTGCACCACAAGCGTTTGTCAACGCATTACGAATTTGACTAGATATGAATGTTGAAGGTGCGTTCCGTGTCCGAGTGATAGCTGAGAGAGCTCTGGAAATACCGCCAAGTCGTCTGGTTTTGTTTGAATAGTAGTCCTCAAAGGGTACAAAATAGCGAGAAGACCGCATTGAAAGTAAAATATACAAGTGACTCCAGGTATGCCGGCCAGCGTGAGAGTGTCGGATGATGCTCTAGCCTATGTCCACGACGATCGGATGAAGGTGGCAAAAACATAGAGGACCTACGCACCATTTGCTCCCATTTTATGCGTAAGAGAGGCAGTTGCTATAGCTAGACTGTCCGGACAGTCATTGGTATCCGAGTCCTTTTGTTCTGCATTACAAACGAGTGACGTGTTGAGGATATGGTCTCACAGCCACAGGACTGCTCTGCCGTTTTTTGTTTTAGTCTATTTTGATATCTGTACCTTTTTCTTGGGCTTCGTACCACAACCACGTATGTATTGACCACGAATATACATTCGTTCGAGCCATCCAGGTCATGCCTCTTGTCGTTGTCGACGTCTATTCCCAACATGACGAGCAAGTGACCAAATCTTCGAGTCCCAGATTGGATGATATTCCCACGCCTTCGTTCCTTAAAGTTCTCCACCCCCGGCGAACAGCACAAATATGCCGCCTTTCATTCATTCGCGTCTCGGGCCGCCTCGTACAGCACAACAGCTGCCATTGACGGCGTTTACTTACACAGGATCTTTGAACTACATCACAAGGCACAACGTCATTCAAGTCCCGAAGAAGGGCTGCTAAGAGGGTCTCGTCACTCAGGAATAGGCGCTGGAGTATTCGGAACTTACATATGAACACATAAGGGCCCTCTTCTGCGAAGCCAAGAAGCCCGTCTCGTCGGCGCCCGTAGCTGTGATAACGTGGCAGAATCATTTCTCTACCTCAGGCCGACATTTCGAACCAATCCGCCTAGAAAGTGCCTGCCGGCTGAAATCCTACTTCATTCTTTTGTCGACTTCATGTTCCGGTAGGTCGACCACAACGCTGATCCGCAGTTTATCATCTCATTTAAAGAGTATGTTAAGGCTTCTCTAGCCTTAGGGCAAATCCCGATGATGTAGAGGAGTTAGCCACTGACCCGGCTCGAATAGAAGCCAATACAGCCTGTTACAGCCCTACGCCCTAGTGCGAATCATATTCCCGGTATGTGTTTGTTCAGATGGAGATATTTAGCGCGTTGACGGAAAACTTGATTTTGGTCGATAACAAACGTTCGAGCGGCTATCTTTTCCAAAGGTATTTTCATATACAGAAGTTGGGAGCCAATTCTAAACCTGTTGGTCGAGTTCATATACATTTTGTGCGAGGGGAGCAGGTGTGATTAACATGCGGTAAGCCCTCGCCGCTGAACCATTTTTGAGTACTTAATTGCCGTACTAGTTTACTGCCATCCTACCTTGAAAGGTCCGGCTCAGGTGATGTACATCATATAAACCGCTAATACTTATTCCTTATCGCCGTCCATCTCCTCTTCGCATTTGCTGTATGCACACGAATCAGGAGAAGATATGTCATGATTACCACCTGACCAGAACAACGATAGTCCACTTCAACTACTGCGAAAATTACTCCTGTTCCTTTCAGAACAGATTGTGATGATCAACGGTTCTTCTTTCTTTGAATAGCCCAGTAACAGCACACCACGGTGCCATCTATTCCGTTACATGTGTTCTTGCTGTGTTCGCGGATTGTTCTCCACTATTGGCTGGAACTGACGTCGCTCTAAAAAAAATCACAGCCAAGCGCTACAGCTCGTGTCCAACTATGACCAAGTTCAGTGCGCCTCCATTTTGCATAAATACAGCGTCTAAAGACCCTGACCCGTTAGGCTTCCACCACCTGATAAATACTTCGGGATAATCATATCCTCTCTGTCTTGACAGATCACTATGCTTTACACTCAAGTGCGAGCATATGCAAAGATCCGTCGCGATGCTCGAACTATCCCGCAACGGGACGACCGTGTGCACGACGCGGTTTCGTCCCTACGCCGGGATCCACAACCAGCCGTCCCGGTCGATCCGCCTGTTGCTACTCAGCCACGGCATCCTCATTCTGCCTCTACACAATCGAGGCACAATCTCACCGGCCCAACTGCCTCCTGCCATGCCCCTTATCCGACTCCGCCAGGAAGCCCCGCCCACACAAATCACTCGAATGTACATGGCGTTGGGAACGGGTGTACAGAAGCTCGCACGCATGATGGTGTCCACAGTCGGCCGCCCCAACGGACGGTTTCCATTTGTTCTGCCCAAACAGCTTCCACAATACATTTGGAAACCCTTGCTATTCTCCAACCCCCTGCTAGCACTAGTTCTCCCCACCGTCGTGCCTTAGCGCGCGATGAAGCTGCGTATGCGTCTCCTGCATCTTCTCCGGGTTCCCGCAGTCAAACTCTTGCTGCCGAGCTAGCTAGAACCCTCACCACTGAAAGTGTCACGACACTTCCACCCTATGCTTCAATGGTTCAACGTGACAGTAACCTTGTACAGCACGGATACCAGGATGACTATTTTTCCGCCGACCTTGACGCCGTTCGAATCTCCGTGGAAGACTTGTGGAAGCGGACAATTATATGTCCCAAATGCCATGGAACGGCTGTGTGCGGGAATCGTGTATGCTTTGTTTAAAATAACATCGAGTTCTCAACGTTAATCAGACTTTCTTAATTCTAGGTGTCTACTTTCTCTATCAGAGACGTCGACCTGAAGGCTACTGATACCTCTCCTTGTCGCTCACTCGACGCTATTCTCACACGATGCTGCCACAGGTGCGGCACCTATTGCCGCGGATGCCACAGAAAGCCTAAATGCTTCTCTCCGAAGAACTGTAAGCGGCGTCGTTCTGTTGCCTCTTACGAGATCATTGCATCCTTAGAGGAAGAAATCATCCGTTCTGGAGGTGTTCACAAGTTTTTGAACAACAACCAGGCTTGGGAGACTCTCAACAAGGCTTTTAAAGCGTTAAAGTTCTATTTCAAATGCGACTCCCAGGATGATAGTCAGTGGAATTGCGACAATCTGCTACGTCTATCCTTGGTTCCAAGGGTCATCCAATCTGTTCTAGAGCAGCACCGAATCAATAACTGGCTTGGCTCTCAGTACAAGCCTGATCTCTACACGGCAGTCTTTGACTTCTTGGAGGTCTTATTACTCAGGCCGGAGGACAGAGAGCTCTTTACTGAGCAATGGATCTGTATTAAAGACAGCAGCGGTGGACTGAAAAACTGGATGGAATATGGGGGGACAATTGAACCCGAGCGAGGAGACGACGGGAGGACATTGAGAGTGCCCTCATTTCAGGAGCTTCTTCGCAAACTCCAGGGTGGATCGTGGCAGAAAGATCTCACGAATTATGCAAGGGCAGATGCAGAACGAACTAGTGCTTCGTACGCTCGCGACTGGCTCATGAAGGTGGAATACATGTTGAAGCAGTGAGTTATTGTCTTTTCAATGACTTGAGTAGGGTATTTGTGGCTTTGCCTTCTCTGTCAGTGCTCTCGCATACATATCCCTGCTAGGTTTCTTCACGTGTTATCCCTTTGTACCTTAGATGTAATGATAATTGTAATGTCGCATCCGTTGAATATGTTGTTCCAATAATAAGCAACTTGAATGAAGTACGGGCACCAAGTTTGCACTCTCGTCCCTTGGTTCGTCCACCTCAGACAGACAAAGACTTAATTTCGTCCCTATACTCAAGACTAGTGGCATAAGTATAGTAAAGCATTTGTATCTTGCCTTACAGTCTGATGCAAGATCGAAATTGTTGTCAACCAGCGCGCACCTAAAAAGCCGACGCTAAGGGAATCAGTGGAGGGACAGTTTACATGTTTTCGTCCTTGTTATGCGCCGCGCATATGCAATAACGACACGACCTACATGCATAGTCCGAGCCAAAGTCGTAGAGATAGTGGATAGTGTTGAATTTGGAAAGCTGTGTCTGTGTGTGGGAGGGAGTTTATGAATGTTTTTGAAATATTCTTAAAGTTAGACGTGTATGCTCTGTAGTTCGAGACGATTGACTGCCCGGTGCCAATGCAAGTGCTTTTACTGCCAGCCGAATATCTTGATTCTTGGCATGCTTTTGGAGGACCCCCGGAAGGTATCATTCCAAATTTCCCATTGTTCACTTTCCTTGGGTGGACCAGCCTGAGGCTACTCTGAAGAAAAAAATCCATGAGGAGAAAAACATCCAAGTTGGGCGGGAGTGGATGAATTTCAATTTCGGTAAAAGTCTGAGATTACTAGTCCCACGTGATTATCAAAATCTATATTTACCAAGTTAAGGCAAACACGGCATCATGCTTACCATCACACCTGCAGCACTTCCCCCTGTCACAAGCATCCTGGATGGCCTGGATGGCTCGGATGAGAATGCCATTAGTGCATATAATCTTTGTTGCGAGTTTGAAAAGGCGTCCCTATCCAATAGCCAAGCACTAGTTCAAGCAAGGGTACTGGGATACTTGATTATCCATTCCCCTTCCCCTGCTGCACTTCAAGAAGTCGTCGCGGTGATAGATTCCTGTGCAGGGGATCATTTGAAGCTATCTCAACTTGGACAGACTTTCATCGACTACTTCATCCGACCCTGTAAGTATTTTGTCGCTGTGTAATAAGCTTGACATGAAACTGGCTTTCAGTCAAGAAGTTTCAAGATCGGACATCCTTTTCATCAAGCGAGTCTTTAGATACGTATGTGAAGCCCATAACTCAAGAGACACCGAAAACGCATAAAGAAGCAAAGGATCTCGTAAGTGGCATGTCCGTGTTGTTCGTCGAGAACTCACACTCTCTAGGCCCTTGTCCGAGACGGGTTCCGGTGTGTAGTGACCGGAAAGTACCACCTGGGCGCGCTCTCCGAGATTTCGGCTTCCCACGACGAGATCCGGGAAGCAGGTGCGGTCTACACACAATGTGGACATATTGTGCCAGCACCTACGTTTTTTGACGTATCCGAACGAAGCTCCAGCAATGGCAAAGTACGCAGTCGTTTACTGAACATTAACGTTAATAAACTTATCCTCGCCAGCCTGACTACGTCGCATCAGTGTTGGCAGTCTTGAAACATTTCGGTTACGACGTTGAGCGACTCAATGGGACCAAAATACATTCTCTTTGCAATGTTATGACAATGCAATCTGATGTCCATGATTGGTTCAACCGCCTAGAAATCTGGTTCGAAAAGACGGTGCGCTTTTCGCCAAATCCTTCACCTGGAGGTCCTACTGATTCCACTATTCCCCAGAAAGTCCCAATTTGCTATAAAACACGATCCATTGAGAAATACTACAAACTGCCGGCGGAAGTAATGTTCACTACCCATGATAACGAGAATCTTCCGGTCCCATCCGAGGCACTTCTCACTGTGCATGCAGTTTGTGCCAAGGTTGCGCATCTTTCTGGGGCGTTCGAATACATTGATCAGCTTGACCGTGATATTGAGAATCTGGATGTCCTAGCACATAATGGAAGTTCGGGGGAGGTATTGATCAATGCTCTCTTCAAGCGTATGAATCAATTTAATGGTGTCGAGACCTACTAAAAATGACGAGGGAGATATACCCATTCTGCAATGTCACACATATGCTAATAATTCCTCATTATCTTCTAGACTCTTTCATCTTCCTTCATCTGCTTAATGGTGTGGGGTCCTTTCTCTCTGCTGACGACGCGATGCGACGAGCCGTAATGTGTATTCAAGCTTGTATTTGCGACATCATACGACAGCTATCGAAGCGTTCTCAGATAGGCGGACGCTGTATACTCCAGCCGGCCCACTAACATCTTCCTATAATACCTGTTCCTGTTTCTTGTTCAGTGCGGCAATCTTGTGAAGCATTGGAGAGAGAAGCCCAGGTTCTCGCTGACAGGCTTCTTTCTTGCTTCCTACTTCAGGGAGGGGGATTAACTCAGGGTGCCACTTGATGTTCAGAATAGATCGTGAGAGGTGAAATTACATACACACAATACTATTTGACTTGGACGGAAAAATTCATCATCACAAGTAGTCATTGCTGCATTAGCATTCTCGCACATGAAATGGACGTGAAGACAGAAGCCAAAAGAAAGCTGATCAATTAAGGTGGCCGGCTGCGAATCGGCAAGTGTTCGGAGTTTCAACCTTTGGGTCCGTTTTCCTCTTTATCACTATGTCTACACCACTCCCTCCCGTCTCAAGCATCCAGGGCCTAAACGTCTTGCTGCTGGATGATCATGCCGTTAGTGCATATAATCTTTGTTGCGAGTTTGAAAAGTCCTCCCTATCCAATAGCCAAGCGTTAATTCAGGCAAGGGTACTGGGATACTTGATTATCCATTCGCCTTCCCTCACCGCACGCTATGAAGTTGTAAAGGTGATAGATTCTTGTGAGGACGATTATTTGAAGCTGTCTCGACTCGGACAGACTTTCATCGACTATTTCATCCGGCCCTGTAAGTATCTTGTCACTGGGTCATAAGCTTGACACGAAACTGGCTTTCAGTCAAGAAGTTCAAAGACCGGACACCTGCATCCTCAGACCCTCCTTCACGCTCGTCTTTCGATACAGACAAGAATTACATAAAGACTAGAATTCAGGAGGCACCGAAAACGCATAAAGAGGCAAAGGAGCTCGTGAGTGGCATGGCATATCCGTGCAGTTCGTCGAGAACTCACGCTCTCTAGGCTCTCGTACGAGATGGGTTTCGGTGTGTAGTGACTGGAAAGTACCATCTAGACTCGCTCTCCCAGATTTCGGTTTCCGACGACGAGATTGAAGAGGCAGGTGCGGTATACACGCAATGTGCACATATTGTGCCAGAATCTACGTATTTTGACATGTCCGACCAAAACTCCAGCAATAAGAAAGTGCGCAGTTGTCCGTTCTTCTACAAGTTGAATCTGTAACACTGATGGTCTAATCCTCGCCAGCTTGACTATACCGCATCAATATTGGCAGTCTTGAAATGTTTCGGTTATGACATTGAGCAACTCAAAGGAGCCAAAGTACATTCTCTTTGCAATGTTATGACAATGGAGGCCAATATCCACGATTGGTTCAACCGCCTGGAAATCTGG
This sequence comes from Armillaria sp. CMW 4456, assembly GCA_028551335.1. NCBI lineage: Eukaryota > Fungi > Basidiomycota > Agaricomycetes > Agaricales > Physalacriaceae > Armillaria > Armillaria sp. CMW 4456. The sequence goes on along the minus strand of JANDKJ010000512.1, from coordinate 134,584 downwards.
TTCGAAAAGACAGTGCGCGTTTTGCCAAAATCTTCACCTGGAGGTCCTACTGATTCCACTACTCCCTAGAAAGTCCCAAATCGCTACAAAACACGATCTATTGGGAAATTCCGCAAGCTACCGGCGGAAGTGACGTTCACCACCCACGATAATGAGAATCTTCCGCTCCCATCCGAGGCGCTTCTCACCGTGCATGCCGTCTGTGCCAAGGTTGCGCATTTTTCTGGGGCGGCTGAATACATTGATCGGGTTGACCGTGATATTGAGAGCCTAGGTGCACTAGCACATGATGGAAGTTCGGGGGAGGTATTGATCAGCGCCCTCTTGAATCGCATGAATCAAATTAATGGTGTCGAGACCTGAAAATGACGAGACATACCCATCATTCATGCTAATAATCTCCTTATCCTCCGGGCTCTTTCGTCAGTTTCCTTTATCCGCTCAATGGTGTGCTCCTTTCTCTCTGACAACGCGACGAGATGAGCTGTAATGTGCATTCAAGCTTATATTTACGGCGTCATACGACAGCTATCGGAGCATTCTCAGGTAGGCTGACATTGTATACTCCAGCCGGCTCACTAACATCTTCCTAGAATATCGTTCCTGTTTCTTGCTCAGTATGACTGTCATGTGATCCATTGGAGAGAGAAGCGCAGGTTCGCGCGGATAGGCGTCTTTCTTGCTTCTCACCCAGGGAGGGGAATCAACTCCGGGTGCCGCTAAATGTAAAGAATAGATCGTGAGAGGTGAAATTGCATCACACAATACTATTTTCTCTTGGACAGCATCAGGAAGAAGTATTCATCATAAGTAGCACGAATAACGATCATCCAAGGGACCCTTCCACCCAACTAGGCTCATCTCAGTGCACGAAACAGGCATCGAGGAATTCAAGTGAAGCTTACCGCACATCCAACAATCTAACAAATGGAACGGATCGCTTGACTTCTAGTCATTACGACATTCGCGGGTAGATTATGTACTGGAACTCACAATTTTTCCTTTATTTGGGCCAACCGGGCGTAATTGGTTCCCCAAAAGGCCTCTGCGCTTGCGTTGATATTGGCATCCTAAATTTGAAGAAAGAGAATGCGTACCTTTATGGTCGGGCTCATATACATCGGCCTCATTCTATAGCGATACTCATGAAGAAGGCAAGACAAGGCATGAAACATCACTCACGAGGTAGACACCAGAATCTGGTGAAAAGTCTCTCAACCACTGAGTGACCATGCTCACGAAATCATATTGAGTTCGCATATCCTCAGCTGTAGAATTCCAGCTAAATGATATTGAAGATGACATCTGTTCGCAAAAGGTAAAACAACAACAAATGGCAGGTAAATATTACGGACATGCCACAGAGCATTTCGCCATGCTGGAGTAACACTGGTGGACCCTTCTGTATGATTGTACAGGGATGGTGTCCCGACCACTCGGATATAAGGGTTGATAGAGAACTGCTGTATCATCCTGGTTAGAATGTCAAGTAACCCAGCTTTACCGCTGTCGGTGGCAAACTTTTCAGCCGGTATCAAACGGCTTCCGAGAGTGGTCTCTACTCCGACACCCTAGACAAGGTTAAGAGAGTGTACGTCATAAACGGGAAAAAACACCGAATCACAGCTTCAGCCGCTAAAACATATTTCGTGAAGAATGCCAGCCAAGACGGAAGTTCTTCTACTGTCGCAGTCCCGTTTTGTTCGAGAGCGTAATCGACGATGGGCTGAACAGATAATTGGGCTTCCTTCAGAGTCAGAAGAGGATTAACATTGATTATCCCGTTAGACTACAGAAACAACTTCAGAAACGGAGAGCAGAGCGACGTGAAACATACCCTCATATGGCCACCCCACCCTTCGGTTCCCCACCTGTATGTATGGTCTACGAGGAGTTTCAGAAAAGGTACACCATTCTCGGCTGTCTGCGGGAAGGATATCGAGGCACTGGTCCTCAAACATCAATGTCAAAAAGCAACATAACGCAGAACACTCACACCACAAGGCTCATCTGCGGCTCTACACGCATAGAAGACTCGAGAACGACACCAAAAGTCGATCCGCCCCCACCCCGAAGGGCCCAAAAGAGATCGGGATTTTGGAATTCATTTGCGACCCGGAGCTCTCCATCGGGCGTGACGATCTCGAATTGGAGCTACGTCGATATGTCAATTAGGGCTCAAGACAAGAGGTATATAACGCGCCACACGATCAACACCGAGGCCGTAAACTGGTGTCAGGACACTATGGCCACCTCCCTGAGAGGTGCAATCAGCTCAAGTTTTTTGACGAAGTCCTGAGTCGCTCGCCATGACCCATCCGCCACTCGGAGCTACCGTTTGATGGTAAGCACCGACGATAGTGACATTATTTGCGTCCGCGAACTCATAAACGTCTTTGAATGGTACGCCAGCCTAAGGAAAGAATTAATGTGTGGAATATCGTTTGAGCCTAGGTGAACATACCCCCATGGTTATTGCCCTATAACTTGTATTCCCTCCTTCTGGGATGAAATCTGTTGAGTATTCCAACTGCAAGTAATAGTAAGTTTGACAAGGTTAGAGATTGATAAGTCGACGTACACTACGGAGATTTCGGGTCTAGGAAAAGAAATACGAGTCGCCAGTCAATGACCCACTGAACAAATGTTTGAAAGATTGACGAACCCATAACGAAAGTGAGCCACGCAAGCTTGATCTACCCTTGTAATCATGACCGGATGCTTTGATAGACAGATAGACGCCCGTGGCTTTGGAAAATTCATAGGCCTTTTGAACGTCTTCAGCACTTTGTACGTCAATCTGTCAAAGGCAGTGAATATGATTCTAAATAATGGAAAAAAGTCTGGACGAACATAATATGGAGGCACGCTTCCCTGAAGACAATCGCTGTCTGCGAAGGCAGCCGGGTCGCTGGTATTAGAGGGATCCAACAGGCACCTCTCGGAGGTCTTCTGACACATCTCCCATTGCGGCTTGTTGTTTCGTGAATGAACGTATGCGCGCATCGATCTAGTCGATTGCACTCACTAGCATATATGCACTGAAATGTTCTGACCGGACCGTTGCATTGGAATAATCAGCTTGAACTTGGGAGCATTCTGGGCCTGACGGCTCACTCGATTCCCCATTCACGGTTGAGAAGCATGATGACGCAAAAGGGAGAGCACGATGGAGTCGTCCATCTAGCGAGCGGGCCAGGTTGAGCCAATCCGTAGCGGTTGGCGCAGCAGATACAGGCCAACAGAGGACGTAGAAGACGAAAAGACGCTTCAAGGACATTTGAGAAGTGCAAGAGGGATCAGCTAGTCGAACTTGATATTACCAGGCCCCGTGCTTTTCTCCGAAGGGACGCGTGTTTTGGGAACAGGTACAGAAGAAGGTAGATTGCACCGCCTGTTACTTTCGTTGGCACGTCTTCCTTGATGTATAGGGATTACTGAATATGAAGCTGCCGACAACTCAAATTGCAGTCGATGGAAGCAGGGTATCATGGTCTTGTTATTGTGAAATTTGCCAAGGTAAATGGAGGATAAAGGGAAAGAATCAATGGCGATGCCCACTGGCTGGCCAAGGTAGAGAGCTTGATTGGTCTCTGCGACGGTGTAAGCAATACCAGACTTGCCACCATCGCGGGTTGATGAAAGGATGAATTTCAAACCTGTGGGAGGTGATTTCCCTTTTCGGCTTTTCACCACCATCCACTGGCAGAAGAACCCACGCTGAATTTTCGGCAGCCCCGAGGCTTATCCATGTGCTTCTATCTCTTCAATATCGTCATACTTCTACCAGAAACTTGACGCTACTGTCTCCATAAATGGCCACTCCACTTCGAATCCAAGGCACAGCAAACCCATGGCAATGATAACTAAGAGACCAAAGAGCGGGCAGGCGACGACGTGACACGGAGGTGGAGTCAGAATCAGGTCAAAGGGAACAGAAGCAGCCTACGACGTTCCCACTAGATTCTGCAAGGCGTGAAGAATATTTTCGAAACGACAAAGAACAGCCGAGAAAGGCACAGAGTAACTCATCATCGGTAATATGATTCTTTGCATCGCACGAGCTAGTCCTGCCATGACCTGCACCACATTTCTCCCTGTCTGTCGCTCAGCACCTTCACCGCATCGTCCTGCTATTGCGAGGCCAAGAGAATCGTTGAGACCGCCGGTTGAGCCGTCACCGGAAGCTCTAGACTTCTAACCTCGGCAAAGACTCGGAAAGGCCCGAATTACACCAACTGAGAGATCAAAGTCAGCTCCAAAGCATTGTTTCTCTTTACAATATGGTTTGGGGTTGGGCAGCGTCTAATGGTAAATCTGCCGAGATATCTCCGATGCATCTCGCTTTTTCTTCGCAAACCTCGAGCGTGGTTGCAAGGTTGTCCATGTCTTCAATTATACATTGACTTTAACGACCTCTCAAATTTTGACACGAAGTCCGATGCTTCTGGGATATATCCGAGGTTGGCCAAACACTGGGCTACTGATACCTGGCTTTCAGGTCGTGATCGGCGGGATCAAAGCATAACGGCGAACTGTATGTTCATTTATTCCTCCTGCAACGAGCGTCCCGATCTTGCCAATAGGAGTTGTATTGCCTAGCCTGAGGAGGATCGATCCCAGGTCGGAAACCCTTTGCGTCGAGCTGAAGTACTTGCCAGGGAAGGTCTGCGGAGGAGACGACGGTCGTTATTATATGGACGAACGTAGGCTTCAGTGCGACGATATTATGGTAAGGACATACGCGTTTCTATTATACAGTGACTCATTATTTACTATTCACCTTCATTCTGTCAGGCAACGTTAACCAACAAGTGCATTCATCACGTACGGAAGGTATTCATACACGAGTCCAGAGTAGCATTCAAATAAGAGGCTGGAGTAGCCCTATATCGACGAATACCTTTACCTAGAAAGAGCGGAGGATTCATTGTAAATGACAACGGGTGTCAAACGGGAATCTTGCCTACCGGGATTAACCACCGTACCTTGAGCATACCGCTGTCGAGTGCCGTGCGACGACGAAATGAATACTCGGAGGCAACAGGTGTATCAACTCTGAACCTACACGACTCCATTTGATGGCCTAGGAAGCTCAGACTGCAAATACCAGGACAGCGCAACCCCTCTCACTGTCGGTTCAGTCTATGCACCTTCCCCCGCTGTCTTCGAAGTAGTGGGATCCCGCCGAGCCCGTGATACGCCTTGCCTGAGGAAGCAACTTTTGAGACCATGACCTTGGTTCCCGAGGATTTCCTCTCATGAATAACCTCACCAAAATAACCCCTTGCAAGTGGATTAACAGTGTCCTTGAGCTATGCACGGATGGTGAGTGGCACCCGCAACACTCTTCTCTCCTCTGTCGGGATCCATGCCCCAGCCCGAGTTTACTGCATCTCGCTGACCAAATAACAATTCCTGGGCTAGTTCGCAGTAAAACGGCCTCATTCTCAGTGTTAGCCGTTGAATGGTGGATGGACAGTGAGAGCGATCTTTGGGACAATAAGAATGCGACGTATGGATCGATTATTTCCGTCCCTTTCAGGTTGGAAAATTTCCATATGATGTGTCCGCAGTAGTGCGAATTATTGACCATTGGATAAGTCCAAATTCTTGCCTTGACGGGTGTTTACGAGCCTTGTTTGACATGTCGGTTGGATGTGTGGCGGTGCATCCTGGGCATGTAAGTTCTACCCCCGCCATCTCGACGCGTGTGCTTGGCGACCTTTACTATTTCAGCTATCCGTAATTCACGTCTGCGGTGACCGGATATACTGAGGATGGTTGCACTATTGACCCGTGTCTCAAAACCCAACAAGGGAATACTTACCTGGACTACAAATCTAGTACACGTCTGGCGACACACGCTAAGATCTTTGATCTCAAAATATGGCTTCTTAAAGTCAGGTTCTTTATCGATCACATCCTCGGTTCTTCGAATTAACCCTTGGGAGGAACAAGGGGGTTGAATATCAGGTATGCCATCTGAAAATGGGATTGAAATCGAAGAGAAAAAAAAAATCAAGCCCTTTTGCCACACGGTCGAGTCGACACCGCTGTCCGAGGCGGTCAACACGCAAAGAAGGACATATTGAGCCTACGCGAAGCATTCGGAGGCAAAGAGGCCACTTCCCTCCCTCTGGACCTCGCTCCATACCCAAAGAACATCCCAACGACTTGAAACACGATGCATACTTTCAAATTTACCAACAAAAACACCGAAGTTGCATGCTCTCTCTTCCAACAGCGCGCCCGGGTGTATTCGTTTTCCGTAGTTTCACGGCTAAATAGATATTTCCAGTGATGCGAGGTGAAATGCGAACTACGCACCATGGTGAACCAGCCTGAATGCATTCCAAACCAAGGTCCGTTGGGTGTTCTGTTTGAACGGAGCCTCAGTACGTACCCCCGTTCCGTTCCGAGGAACTCACTAGGATTCGCATGGTAGATGCTATGCCTTATTCTCTATAGCGACGTGGGAGATTGTTGAATCGCCTAGATCGAGGATAGAGACGGCATTTATCATTGAAATTCCCACCGGCAAACTTGCACAGGAAATAGACGAGAATCCTTCGTTCCCCCCTCCTCATGGGCATTCTATTTTGGATCACTTCGGAAACGATGTGGACCAATTCTGAGCGGTCGAAGAGAAGAAGCGACTGGACGGCTTCGCGCCTTTTTGGATTGTGAGATCTCTGCCAGAGTGATTCAACGAGGAAATATTCCTGCAGTGACTTCAACGGGAAATATCCTTCCCTTACCCGGAGATTCTATGTGGCACTCAAGCCTGCGTGAATCGCGACAATACCCGAGGAAACGGATTTGAACGGAAAGGTACCGCTCACTCACCCTGTAGCTTCCTTTTCCCCGCGAAAATAGCGTGGGCCCGAGTTTATACGCCACCCCCAGCTTGGCAGAACCAACATCGGACAGGAAGCATGGAACAGGGCAGACGGAGGAAGTAGCCAATGCTAATATTAGAGAACGCCTTTGATATCGATTGTATTCTAGATCTGCATTTACTCGTGTGGAAAATGGTTATAAGTTACAAATGATGCAATAGTTTACAGGCTCCCATGCTTAGCGGCGCAAATTATGACTTGTGTGCAGTAACTAGGTGAAAAGTACTACTACAATGGTGTCTGGATCTTAGTGTTTGAAAACGCCTTGGGGCAAGAGGAAGGGAGGATTGGGGTCTGCTGCGAGGAGCTCGCCCATGCCGACGTAGAAGGCGCCAAAGCCGGTGATAGTCCCAATGACACCCGTGGTCTTTGCAACACTAATCAAAAGACCATGAGTGAGGTGTGCAAATTCAGGGAGAAGGTATATTTACCTTTTATTTCCATGCGTGAATTGCGTGATCCCAAAGAACAGGAAAGTCAAGCTCAGGATGGAAAGGAGAATGACCAATGCCAGGGTTTTTCGTAGAGCGCCCATCCTGGACGGCATGAGCTGATGATAAGCAGACATTTGAGATGAGGGACGTACAAGAAAATGAGGGTGATGATGGTCCAGATGATGAAGAAGATGCCAAGGGCGTCGTTCAACATTGTAGGATCATCGGCATATGCAGCGGCGACGCCAGTGCCGGGAAGGAGAACTGCGCCATACGACAGCCAGAAGGTCGAGTAGATGCAAAATACTGGGGGGGGGAGCTTAGTTGAAAGTTTTTGATGATCAGAGGCTCAAAATGCATACCCGAACCAGTGTAAGTGACACCCCTAGCAAACTCAACTACACCACCAGTGAACTGAGCGGCGCCGCCGGTAAAGAGAGCAAGACCGACGATGGCATTGGGAATCGTAATGCCTCTGGCATTTGCGGTATAGAGGGAAATACCAATGCAGCAAGCGCCAAAGGAGAAGAGACCTCTGCAAAAAATCAGGTTATGGCCTGTGGGACGAGGGAGGGAGACTCACAAAGCTGCACCGTTGGGGGGAGTAGGTCGTGCAATTGCCGGGGGAGGGGGAGGAGGCTGGTTGGCATTGGCATAGTGGCCGCGGTGATTGACATCCTCGTAGGTGTTGGCCTCAAGCTTCTCAGCTGTGCTCGTTGACGACATTTTTCAGACAAAAGGCAGTGGGAAAGAGGCAAGGGTGGTATCTATCCTGGTTGGAACGACGCTCCTTTATCTCTTTATCCAGCCTCAGGGGAAGAGGAATTTGATAACAGGCCCACTCGCTTAAAATAGGCTGCAAGTGCGGGGATCTGTCAACGATTTTCATATTTTCTGTGTAGTTTTTTTTTTTGAAAAAGATGCGCCCAGACGGCCGGGAGAGGGGAGAGAGAAGTGATCGAATAGTAAAGAGGGGAACGGCGCGATCACGAAATAAACTAAGTCTGGTCACGAGTTGTTTGGACGGTCTCCCGGACTTCCGACGATGAGATGTGTTAGGAGGCTGATTTTTGTTGATGACGTTGCCGCCGAACCCGCAGTCAGGAGACCACACACAAGGTTACCCCACGTTGTTTTTTCTTACTCCGCCTTCTTTCTGGGGTTGTGGGGATTCAATTCCAAATATCATCAATCTCAGATCTGTACCATTGGAGAACAAGGTTCACATGCTAGCTCAGGCGATTAGGCAAACCTTCGTTTACAGCGCCAGATAACGAAACTTCTTACCCAACTTTGAGCCGTGATTATACTTAAATGGACGGGATTCTCTTGCATCCAGCAAATGTCCGTTCACGCTCTTTCGCCACCAGTTTCCAGTCTAGACACGTATCATAGCGATGTAAAGGACTCACCCGAGGTTTCGCACATAGAGCACTGGGTCAACACTGCGCCGCCTGTTGTACGCCTCATTTTCATCGATTGGTCATCTTCCCTCATTCGGATATCCTAGGCTGCAAAGCACTGGTTCAACTCACTTTCAAATGCCATAGAAGCAGTCCAAATAACAACCATCACAGCCCATTTTTTATCAGACGGATACTGGCGTGATCTGTTGTCCTTATCATGGGACAATCGTACCTTGCATACTATCCCGGTCATTGAGAAATTCCTCGACGACAACGACCGTCTAAAATCCTCCGGACTCCGCAATTTCAAGCTCCAAGGCGAGCCAGTTCTAGTCAACGCCAACCGAGGTGATCGTTTTTTCATTCTTTCCCTTAGTCCAACCCTTGTCTGAATGGTTTTCTAGATTTTACCTGGGTACAATGCTTCTTCACCTTTGAGACAACAATCGCCCGTGGTCGAGGCTTCTTCAGGCTAATGCCTGATGCCATCGATGGTACATGGAAGGCAAAGTAAGTGCCTCCCAATCTCCAGCCTTGCAGCCTTGGATTTTTTTTCTCCAAAGAACCTTTTACACCGGAATAGAGGAGCTGAAGGGTTATGAAGAACACAGGGGCACCGTAAGGCAAGGCACACCGACCCTGTAGTGATCTGAAACTCAGTTTGCAGACGCGCCCTGCCGGTGTCAGCCATGGAACTAACACAGATCGCAAGTCGTGGAAAGACAGACGTGCGGACCAACGCGAATTTGTCGGTTCAGACCCAACAGTCCTCGTCATTGGTGCTGGTCAGTCAGGTTTAGCCGTGGGGGCTAGGCTAGGGCAGCTCAATGTTGACACACTGCTAATTGAGTAACTCTATTTTCTCCCATCTGGTGATCGACAATTTCTGACCGTTCCCGTCGGTAGCAAGAACGATCGAGTGGGCGACAATTGGAGGAAACGCTACAACTTCCTCGTCCTTCACGGTAGAATTCTACTTGTTCGCCTTGACAAGGCTAACTGCCTCTCAGATCCAGTCTGGTATGACCACCTTCCGTACGTGCCATTCCCCCAACACTGGCCGGTTTTGTGAGTCCAATAACTACGTGGAGATCGATCGACACTCATCGTTCGGACAGTACGCCGAAGGACAAGCTAGGCGACTGGTTCGAGGCCTACGTACGTGCCCACTCCACAAATTTGCCAATACGTACTGAATACCATGCACTCCAGGCGGCGACAATGGAGCTCAATATCTGGATGCAAAGCACCGTTACATCGGCAACGTATGATGAACCGTCGCATCTCTGGACCGTCACCATCACTCGCGCCGGTCATCCAGACCGCGTTATCCGGCCCAAGTTCATCGTCGTCGCCACCGGACACAGCGGAGAGCCAAATATCCCCATTTTCAAAGGCCAGGATTTATTCAAGGGCCACCTCTGCCACTCCAGCCAACACACTACTGGAGGTGACTTCAAGGGCAAGAAGGTGCGAGTCGCATGCCCAGGGGCGTATCACACTGACAACTTAATTTCCACAGGCTATTGTCGTCGGCTGCTGCAATAGTGGTCACGAGTGCGTCTTTCAATTTTGCATTTGAAACGGGTTTCATTGATCCTGCCAAAGCATTGCGCAGGACTTTTATGAGCAAGGGGCTGACGTTACCATCGTGCAGCGATCCAGTACCTATGTGATGTCAGTGTTTGTCATTTTTTCTTTGGTATGCAAATCTCACGTACGTATGCAGGTCCTCTACCGCTGGGCTCGGGGTTTTGTTCCGGGGGCTGTACGAAGAGAATGGGCCACCGACAGAAGATGCGGATATCATCTTCTCGTCGACGCCTAACCACATGTTCAAGGTGCGTCTGTCAAGTGACCCACCGCTGGGAGTCCTGCGACATCCGAATAGATCTTGCACAAGTACACCACCGATGAGATTGCCGAGTTAGATCGTCCTACACTCGATGGTCTACAGAAGGTCGGATTCAAGGTCGACTATGGTCAGTGCTTACGCATGCTTTGCCAAGCGAAAGTGACGCTATATCTAGGTATCGACGGATCTGGGTTCATCATCAAGTATTTTACCCGGGGTGGCGGATATTGTGAGAGACGAGGACGTGAGTTGAGGGCAATGATAGGCTGACAGGATGATTCCCAGACATAGACGTTGGTGCATCCAAGCTGATTTTAGAGAGGAAGATCAAGCTCAAGCAGGGGCACGAAATCAGTAAGCTCCGTGCTGGCTGCCGAACAGCACTGACAGAAGAGCAGGCTGCCTTACAGAGAACGCTGTCGTCTTTGATGATGGCACAGAGATCGAAGCGGATATCGTAGTTCTAGCCACAGGCTACAAGGTAAAGAACCTCTTCTGAGCACACGCGGGTGCTTATCAAGTAATACGGGGTAATTAGAACATGAAGACCACAGCAGTGAAGATCCTTGGTACAGAGGCCGAGCGCATGAAAGACGTGTGGGGACTGGACTCGGAGGGGGAGCTGAACGGGATATACAGGCCCAGCGGTCACCGTAAGCTCTGAAATTGTAACCTGGCTCTGCTGACCTTGTGATGTAGCCGGAATCTATGCTATGGGAGGGAATCTTGCGCTTGTGAGGTTTTGGAGTAAAAGACTAGCCTTGAGAATTAAAGCGCAGGTAGAAAACCTTGCGCCCATGTAAGAGAAAAAGAATCCATGCTGCTTGAGTTCGAACCGGTATTCCGGCACGGGTATCGGCCTTCTAATCCCCCTTCGTTCTGCAAGCTTCAACTACTAGTGACGACGCGAATTTCCGATGCTCTCTATACCCCTCTATGAATTCATCATTGATTTTTGCGCTGAACTAGAGTGCCGAACTACCCTCCTCAACTGTAGTCTCGTATGTCGTTCCTGGGTCCGACGATCGCGTCGCCATTTTTTTCGGACCACCCATATTCGTAGCGCTGAAAAGGCAGAATCTTTCCTTCAACTATTGCAGGGACCCATAACTTCCATCGACTCTCCGGAAATCCATGCCTTGATTCTTGGAATGGATCGAGGATGTGTGCAGGATTGGTTCTGCGATTGGCTGCCTTTGCTGCTGAGAGCTCTGCCTAGGGTGACAGCGCTATCATTTTCGCTGGCCAACCATGAGATCCACAGTGCTTTGAAGGTGCATCCCATGCCTTCCGGACGCGACGAGGGGGTTTTCATGGCGCCTTTCAACCTCCTTCCGGATAGTCTCCGAATGACCACTTTGAAGCTCGCAAAGTGCCATTTCTTCTCTCTACGACAACTCTTCTTCGTGCTCAGCCAGTTCAGATTCGTGGGGGACCTCACGCTGGAGCAGCTCCGGTTCAGAAACACGGACCCTGATACCCTCATTCCAAACTTTGGCGTGTACAAGTGTGTCCAGCACCTTGTTTACCTGAAGAGGCTACACGTTGATACGCTTGGGGTGAAGCCCTCGCAGGGTGAAGTTTCGTCGTACTTTGCCTTTGCAATGCCCTCCGTTGAGGTGCTATCGTTGAGGATGCCCAGGACGAGACACGAGTGGCTGATCATGCAGCAGCTCCTGCGCGGGCTGCGGGGCTCGCTGGTGGAGGTGGAGTGGCGGAACTGTGGTGACGTGCAAGGGGATTGGAGTGACCTTGATGCTTTGCAATTGAGGCTTCCCCGCGTACGCGCTATATATTTCAGCGGGATATGGCGGCAGCCGCTCGATAAGTATGGACGACCACCCAGGTCTACTGTTCCTCTGATTCTTTATCAGATATCCGGGGCTTGTGAACTGAGGGGAATCCTGCTTGATGTCGCAGATCCGGATTTTGGTGCTGCTATGAACACCACACTCTGCAGCGTCATTGATAGAGGGCTAACCAGGCCCGCCTTTGCCAATCTCGATCAATTGGTGATACGGACACGTGAGCAGACCACAGGAGTAACGAACCTAACAACAAACCTCCCGCAATTGTGGCCTTCGTGGATAGCGGCGAGGTTTCCGCTTGCGGGTAGAAGGGGTGTGTCGCTCAGGGTGGAAAAGCGCACTACTGATTAAATTCAGATACCATCTTCGTGCTCGATTGGTCGCATTCTCACTCCCGTTGTACAAGAGGCCTGGTGCAAGCTAGGACTGTCAGTAAATCGGGCACTTTTTGACCAGGGGTAAACACACCTCATAAGAGCGCTCGCAGTGGGAATGTGGAAGGCGCCATCCTCACTGAGCGCTCACGAACCAACTGGAACAGAGTGTGTATTGGGAGCGAGAAAGGCGTGAGTGTGGCTATATGCGTCAAGGATGGGGGAAGACAAGAAGGAAGAAGAAAAGCTACGCTATCTACCTATATATATACATCGTTAAGATATCTCTCGATCTGTGCCCGCCTCGGTACTATATGTGCGCGGTATGTCGTCATCGTCGGTGTACGGGTGGGTGGCCGGAGGTGAGTTGTCGGTGTCTTGTATGTTATCCGGGATCTGTGAGGTGTGGGCCTGTGGTCAGGCTTACAGAATGATTCTGTACAATGGCTCGGAGTGCAGTCCTTACAACAACTAGGATGGGAATATCTAACGGTAAAGGATATAAGACACCTCCAACTTCCACTGTGGGATAGACAATGCAAGTTGGACGCGAAGAGTCTTCGCAATGGACACAAAAGTGACCGATAGCTCCTCTGGTAAAGAACACGTATTGACAACGAACTAGGTAGTAATACAGTAACAGCAAAATCCAGCCATACATAAGTACGTTTAGGATAGGTACTGATCAATAGTACGACAATGGATCAAACAAAAAGGATATAGGATGTCTCCGCCGTGAACAGCGCGACTGTTTTAAGAGATATTGTACCCAATGATGAAGTAACTTTGGCATCTGGGTAGCTACACAATTGGTAAGTATAGGGGTCAATATATATATGGTAAGTAAGAATGAGAAAAGGAGGAAAATCAGGAAAATCAATAGAGTGTACGGTATGGATATCTTCCAAGAGTCCCCCCGGTATTGGATAAGTACCATGCAATAGTATTCTTATAACTTACAAAATCTGGCATGTGTGAACATGTAAATAGCCAATCAATGCATATCAATGGCTCTATACAACGTCGCCTTCCCCTAGTCTCTACGTAGATCTCAGCCTCCTGCCATTACCGTACATTTCTATTTCACATCTCCTTCCTCAATTTAATTTGTATGCCAGTTTTTCGAATAGGGTCTCTATGCGCCATATTCAAAGAAGTTATACATGACTGAAATCTCTTGGAGTGAGAATTGCTACAGTTTAAGATCTGGGCAATTTTTGTAACATGTATTCCATTTCTATTACATGAGAGACATACTGAACTTTAATTTCTGATAATTTACCTTTCAACTACGCATACTAATGTACAAACCAAATGACCATTAAACACAAATATGAAATTGCTGTTTGGACTAGGGAGCCAGATCTGCAGTCTGCTCAACAAGTTTCCTAGAAAGTTCACTCCTCGGCGTGATGGTACACTTGAAAGGCAAAGGATGTCTAAAGGACCAAGATGGAGACAAAAATGACAAAGTTTACTGCGGACTTACGATATCATTCCCGACGCAAAGGCTGCTTGCGTGTGTATAGGCTTTCCGTCTGCGTCGTATCCCGGAGAAATATCAAAGGCACTGAGAATGCATGCTACGGATACCCAAAGTTGTCCTTCAGCCATGAACCTACCCGGGCAGATACGACGTCCATATCCAAACGCTACGGAGACGTGGTCGAATACCGGACTGCCCTTGCCAACGCCGAGGAATCGCTCGGGATTAAATCGTCCAGGATCTGTGTAAGTGACTGGATCATGTAATATGGTCCTGGCAAGAGTGAACTGCTGCGACGGAGCGGCAACATGGGATGTGCGTACCAACTGTTGCCAACAATCGTGGTGCCCGCGGGGATGAAGTAGCCGTTGTATTCGTCGTCATGTGTCACCATATGCGGTAGACCTATTAACCCGCCGATATTACATCTTGTACAGCCTCCAACGGGTGTTACTTACCGAGGGGCGCGACGGGGTTCCATCTGCAGAGCTGTGTCTGAGCACGTGGAATAGTTCGTCGTTTGGGGGGAAGGACCCACCTGAGCACTTCTCTGACTACAGCGTCAACATACGGAAGAGACCCGCGGTCACTGAAGTCAGGCAGTCGACCTTGTCCGATGACAGTGTCAATCTCGCGCCTAGCTTTGCTTTGGACATCGGGGTAAAGGACCATGGCGAGCATGAACGAGGAGAGGGAGGACACAGTCTACATAGCGGCATATGAGATAGGACTAGGAGAAGGCACAAGAACAGTCGCACGCTTTCGGCTCCGGCTGGGAGAAGCATGATTAGGACACGGATGAAGACCAATCGGAAGGATTATCGTACCAGCCAATGCAAGTCCTGCACAATTACGGATCGTATCCTCGTGCTGTTTATTTTCTTTTTTCGATTCCAACTCTTCGAGAAGGTAGGAAACAAAGCACGGAGCAGCTGTTCCTTGTTTCTGTTCAATATATGGTCAAACCTTGGTAGCAGAGAACAATAGTAACCAGACTGACCAAGGCGTTCTTCACAGCTTCGTAAGGAGCGTCGCGCATTTCCAAGACCGCTTTCCTCCACTCTCGAGCTTTCCTCTTGAATCCGGCAAACGGCAGGAAATCGGGAACGTGTTTTACTGTTGAGGTCGATCAGACTATGCACGCCCGGAACATTATGCGAAAACGTACGGATAGGGAAGATGTCGACAAGGAAAGCGCCAGGATGCGCGGCTTTCGCCATCCCATCCAAGGCTTCCTCGGCCACGGTAATATATCGGTCGTCTTCATCTGATACTTCTATACCGTAAGTGACGTTCATGATTGTGCTGGCCGAATTCCTAAGGTGAGAACGCATCAATATAGGGTCACTTTATCACGAATGATGGTATGCACTGGCGAAGATGTTCTAGCAATTCTTCGGGTTCATGCACCAGACGGCGAAGCAGCTTGTGGGCCTCCTTGAGCTGAATAGGCCAGTAGACTGACACAACAGAAGACTGGAAGTGCGCGTGAAAGATCTTCCGATGGGCTTTCCAGCGTTCACCTAATCACGATCAATCAGAAAGAGAAAAGATACCGAGAAAAAGCGACATACCGTACGGCATATGTCCAAAACTCCAGTCCCAGCCCATTCTAGAGCGTCGTTAGGACACCAAAACTGTGAATCAAGACGAAACGCGTACAGATCATTGATCATAGGTAATTCATTTCGGTCAGAATAGTTGGAAGAACGCTTCTCGAATAAATCATTTGCCACCTGGTACGTGTTGACGACCAGGATCGTTTTCCCAAAGACGTTCAAGAACACGAGATCCCCTGCAAAAGTTAGGATCAGAAAAAATTAGAAAAATGCCAAACGAAGACAGGTCTGACCGTGCTCTCGGGCAAGCCTGTTGTACCGAGCAGCTTCATTGTCGCGCGGGATGTCCAGAAGGTTACCGACGATGGGAAGGGGCTTCGGCCCAGGGGGCAACGGAAGGCGACGAGGATTAGCGCGCAGACGCGCCTGCCTCCTTCGTATCAAATACAAGAGACCCAATACGCCGAAGAGCACAAAGAGGAGCTCCTTCACTCGGCCCTGCATCATAGCAAGTTCGAAATCCATGAGTGGCAAGAGAACAAGGAAACAAGCGCTCGGCAATCCCTTGGATCCTGACTTTATACATCGGCGTTCAGGGTGGTCTCTCATTCGCGAGTTTATTGTCCCATCTCCATTTCAGGTCATGGAAGTCGGATTAATCAAAAAAATGCTATCAGTTCTTCGGCTCGGTCAGAAAAATAGACTTAAGACTTTGTTCTACCCCTAGATATGGAGAAGTCCATTGCGTTCGGACTCAATTCAACAAAGCCGCCGGGAAATGAAAAGTAAGACATTTGTTGCTGAACAACAAAGCAGGGTCTCAGATATGAGATCGAGGGTAGGGTGCATCCGAGTGATCGTCGGTTGTTTAAGGCTCGCGAACAAGCTCAAAACCTAGGGCTTTCTTCTAAAACACCGAACATTCAACGAGTGATAAGACAAATGTATACAGGCGCACCGATGAGATCCTAGCTACTGAATGTTGCTACCTAGCCTGTGTTCGGCTAGACCCTGCGTTCTATATGTAATTTACAAAATAACAACATATGATGGTACACATAGCAGTGTTGATGCAAATGTATATAAACATGAATATATGATTCCCTGAAACAATACTGCACGCGAATCAGACATGCCACAGATGAACAAGACTGGATAACCTCACAACAATCAAGATGTCAAGATGGCGAGAAACTGCCAAAGTCTAAGTAGACCTCTTCGGTAGACATTTCGCGTACTACAAGAGCTTCAACGATAAGTCGAGGTTGGTCTTTTCCTTCTTCAGCTCCAGATGACGCGTCGGGGGCAGGAGAGGGCTTTGCGAAAGCGTCGTCGTCGCCTGTTACTTCCTCATTGTCCGGCTCGACGAGGTTGATAGATGGAATATCTTCTTCTCCTGTTACTGTCGAAGGTCCCACAGAGACTGACGGATGGTCGACCGACACATGAAGCTCTCCAAGCCCAGAGACAAGCGCATTTGTCGAATCAGGGACTTCTTTGTTATTCAATCCTACCACCTCCTTAGCTGCCTCCTCCGCGTGCGATTGAGCATCTACAGCTTGATCCTTGCCTTGGAGCGGTGCGATTGAATCTGACGCGAACGATATCAGAGCATTGCGCTTCTCTTCTCTTCTGCGATCCCGTGCCTGCTGCCGTTTAAGTCCCTTGGTGGTCTTTCGTTGCTCATCTGTAGGAATGAGCGACGGTGCCGAAGAAGAAGTGAGCACATCATGTAGATGGTGTTTGGCTTTCTTTTTTGCACCTCTGTTGTTGCGCTTGGTTTCGGCGGAAGAAAGTAACACTTTATTAGCGGAAACTCGGGTACGAAAAGGCCGGGGCTTGTAGACCGAGGAAATTTCCAAATCAGTGAAGAAATGATGTTGGGATGGGGGAGACTTGAAGTCCGACTCAGTGTTTGCTTGCTCTGTGACGTCTGTCTCAATGTCTATTGGAAACACATCTACAGAAGAGGAGCCAAGAGTGCTGTGTAATAAAGAACGTCGATAAGGCGAAAGGGTCTCGGGAGGTACACCCTCAGTGGGCTCCTCGGCATCCGTCGTAGAGAATCCCGTCTCCATTTCAGTACCTGTGGTCGTGCCCTCGGGTCCCACCGGGGATGCACTTTTCCTTCCCCGTCTAGCAACACCGCCGCTGCTGTCCTCCAGGTAAGCGAGGGTTGCCAAAGCAGGTGGGACTTCGATTTCCTTCACCACGATGACGCTGGCACCTATTTCACCAGCCATCATCTCCAAGGTTTCCAGAGTCTGTTCAAGGTCTGTGCGCGATAGGCCGACTAAGGCGCCTGAATCAGCCACGCCTAATTCATAATATGCCTGACCTCCTCCTTCCAATAAACGCCACTTGAGCTGGGTGACCAAGCGTGCAAAGCGGGCGGGAGACGGTGATAACAGCTGAAGCTTATACTCGACATTCCCATCGTCGGCCTCCGGTACCAGCTTTGGAATCGACGTCACTGGAGAGGTGCTCACGAAAGGACCAGATTGGGGCGAAACTGATGCAGGGGTAGAAATGAGGGAGTCCCACGGGCTGGGAACTCTTGGACTCTCTGATTCAGATTCGCCAAACATGAAAGTATGACTTTGTCTAGCGATTTGTTGAAATTTAGCGGTGTATTCGCGGAATCATGGCTGTTCGATTATTGCGCGGAGTGTCGACGTGTTGCTGAAGAAAGAATTAGACAGACATGATGGAAGAGAGAATTCAAGTCAGGTAGAGTCAAATGTGTGTGCGCAAGCCGTTGGCAAGCATATGCAAATATTGGCATTTTCCAAAATAGCCCGTTGATCCAACTTTGCAATTCGTACCACCATGCCGTCGGTGAAGGAATCCTCCTTTGCTGCCATCAAAAATGCGCCGCTTGTTGGCCTCGCTGAAGGCAATAGCTACTTCAGCAATTACCATCTCGCAGCGGTGGTCCTTGTCGTTCCATATATCTTGAAATCCATCCTACCCCTCGTCAATCGCGGTGGATTCAAGACATATCTCTTCCTTCTTGTGTTGTCAGGTGCCCCAACGACTGTCGCCTACTGGACCTTAGCGTCCACGTATGGTGCACGCAAAAACCAGAAGGTTATCCTTCCCGGGAAGGACATAGAGGAGTACATCGAAATCAAGGACGCGGAGCTCTCTAAGCTGTACAAGGGAAAGGATAAAATTCCCATGCAGGTCTTCCACGATGCTTACTTTGACGGCAAAGCCGAGTTCAAGGGTTTGTCCATCATTTTCGTTGGTCACGTAAACCCTATTTTAACGTTCGACTTTTGTAAAGGCGACGTGTTGGACATTTTGGAACAACGTCATGACTGGGCCAAGTTTACTTTTACTCCGGAGCTCTTCAAGCATGTATTTACCAAGCTTATTCCGGACGTCATCTCGCATTCTCGGGAGCAGGATCAGGATCAAGTTCAGGACCATTATGACCGTACTTACTCCTTTCTTTTCACGCATACGCAAGCTGACTGACGTGTCATATAGGCGGTGACGACTTTTACGGATGGTACATCCTGTCAACTCTCACTCCCCTGACGGCCTAATGTATGCTGGTTTAGGTTCCTCGGTCCACGCATGATATATACGTCCGGTATCGTCCTAGATGCCAACACTCAGGAGACTCTTGAGCAGCTCCAGGACAATAAGCTTGCTGTCGTGTGTAACAAGCTGGACCTCAAGCCAACAGACAGACTTCTCGACATCGGCTGTGGATGGGGTACCCTTACAGCCTATGCAGCAAAGAACTTTGGCTGTGATGCGACAGGTGTAACCCTTGCCAAGAACCAAGCGAAGTTTGGCAATGATAGGATTGCAAAGAACGGTGTATGACTTGCTTTTTCCACGCGCGCGAATTCAGGCTAGATGCTGTTTTTTCCCTAGATATCCAACGACAAGGCCCGTATTCTCAACCGCGACTATCGTGATATTCCCCAGGTCCCTGGAAGTTTCGACAAGATCGTCTGTCTGGAAATGGCCGAGGTATGACCCATTGGATATCTCCAACCCCTCTGTATTGATTGCCCGCAGCATGTTGGCATTCGTCGCTACTCTCAATTCTTGTCAGAGGTGTACAACTTACTTTCAGATGATGGTGTAATGGTTTTCCAAGTCGCTGGATTCCGTCCGTGTTGGCAGTTTGAAGACTTGAACTGGTAAGATCTCCCGGGAAGCGCCTTACACATTGCTTATGCCGTTTCAGGGGTCTTTTCATGAATAAGTATGTTTTCCCTGGCGCTGATGCCTCATGCAGTCTTGGATGGGTCATTCAAAAGGTACGACGATGTTCTTCGTCCTAATGAGCCTTGACCAACCAAATCTTCACTAGCTTGAAGGCGTCGGCTTTGAGATCAAGAATATCGATGTTCTCGGGGTGCACTATTCTGCTACACTTTACAGGTGGTACCTGAACTGGGTCAGCAATAAGGATAAGGTTATTGCGGCATATGGTGAAAAATGGTACAGGACTTGGGTATTCTTCCTTGCGTGGAGCACTATAACCAGTCGGTAAGTTTCTCTTTTTATATGTCTTGAATTTACAGCTCATATAACATTGACAGCCAAGGCAGCGCATCAGTGTTCCAAATTACGGTGCACAAAAACTTGAATGCGTATCATCGCATTGCTGGCGTCGCCAACCATGCATCTATTCACGTCAAGCTGGAGAAAGAGCCGATGTATGTATGTTTCAACCGTCTTATTTCCTGTGTACTAAATTATCTTTTTGCAGACTCATCGAGTAGGTTGCTGTTCAAGAATAGATTTCGGGATTTTAGTCATCTGTTTTGAAAATACACTATACCCATCCGTGGCGCTAGAAATGGACTTTTTCTTCTTTGGGCTGTTTGACAGCTTCGCTGACATCTTCCTTGACGGCTCCTTTAGTGGCTTTCGTATAAACGTTTTCCCGATTATTGACATCCATGCACATGGACCTGCGGCAAGCCAGAATGAACCTTCAAATGATCAGCTGCCCCTAGAATTCGACCCCCTTCGACAACAAGATCATTCCTTGCATCCCATTGAACAGTGCCTGGGAGCGCCAATGCTTGCAATAGGGAGACCCTTCCACTATCCGATGTGTCCTCAAAATGACATGAATTCAATTGAGTAACGTGGTGCTGATACACAGTCGCAAAAATTCAAGTTCCATCAGGATTCAAGTTAGCTCTTTTCATGATTTCCTTTCTGGGTTCTCTTCTATTTCCTGCAGTCGGCTCGAATTACCGTGAAGAAAGCCGGTGCCGAGGGTACGCGTTACATTGTGAGGTCCCACGACACTAGTTGCCGAGCAAAGCCGGACTAGTATACACGAATGAGGGTCCGGAACTAATGTACAGTCGACTCCCTCATAACCCATACCCCTTGGTTCTGCGAATTCCTATGGGGTATGAGGGGTTATGGCTTGTCAGAGTCGAGCCTGAAATTACAATTCGGTTCCACCCCAAACCTATGGGTTAAGAGGGAATCGATTGTAATAGTATGGGCTTGCTTCACTCATTCATTAAACAAACCTGGCCACCTGCGAGTCGAGTCGCTTTTCCGTCAATGACATCCCTGACAAGTCAGGGAAAATCATCATCGTGACTGGCGGGAATACAGGGATAGGGTACGAGACAGCTAAGGTAAGATATAAATGAACCGACAGATGTGCCAATGATGCAAGATATCTTCAGGCTCTCTTGACACAGAATGCACGAGTATACATCGCTTGTCGATCTCCAGAAAAGGCGAAGAAAGCTATTGATCAATTGCGTGCTGAGTGCGGCGGGAAGGAAGCAATATTCCTATCGTTGGACCTTGTGAGCCCCAAGGTAGTCAAAGCGTGCGCGGAGGAATTTTTGATGTGCGTTTAGTTCTGTAGAGTGGTACGAGGAGTATAGTCTGCCACTGCTTGAATATAGTAAGGAAAAGGAATTGCACGTTCTTTTTAATGATACGTTCGTGGACAAACGATGAAGGGTCATGTTCTTGCTGAAGGAAAGGCTGTAGGGGTGTAATGGAACCTCTCGTGAATCAACTAACGAAAGATGGATATGACCAGACTATCGGCGTCAACGTTCTTGGCAAGTGAACATTACCTCTTGGACTCATCGCCCTTCATGGTTACTATTATTGCCAGGCCATCTTTATCTCACCAAACTTCTCCTCCAGGTTCTCAAAGCCTCCCAGACGGGACGGCCAGAGTCATAAACACCTCTTCGTTTGCGCATGAACTGCCAGTGTGTCGGCTTGTGTACCCTGCACCCTATGGTGCTTTGACTCAGCTATATGTCGGCACAACAGCCCGAAGGCGCCAACTTGAATGGCAAGGTGAGTTTCATGTCTACAAAGAGTCGATGTCCATGTCCGATATCTCCTTCAGCATCTTGCACTATGGGCACAAGTCTATCCCCTTTCACCAGCTTCGCAGGACCCCGAGGTTGACAAAGCTTTATGGGGCTGGCTGGGAGAGCGGGCTGAAAATGTATAAGTCGGGCGCATGGTGTATCATGTATATGAATAGTTTTGGTATTGTATGGACTTATCATTGCTCCGAAATAACGGCGTGACGGGGACGCAACCTCCAACTCTTGCATCAAGGACTTCTACAACCACTGGTATCACGCATAGGCAAACGGATATGTGTTATTGATTGAAGCCCGTTCGCGTAAGACCCTGCAAATCCAACAGGAAAAAGATGTTGTATATGGTCCTCCTGCTATCAATCCTATGAACGAGTAGTGATACCTTTGACTATCCCCTTTCCTAGCCGCTCAATCTCACCAAGTACCGCGGCTTGATTCAATATAACCAGATCCTTCGCCTTGTTCTTTTTGGACTTCTCATCCTACAACATGGGTTAGCATCTATTTCGTAAGGAAACAATACACCAGAAGACCCACCTTGACGATTTGAGGTGCACTTGAGAAACCTCCCATGACTCTAAATGGCCGGGGCTCTTTTACTAGTGTCGCATCCCATACCCCACCAAAGGAATCCCCGCCGTACGAGTCATGGAATATTTTGAACGTGTCGGCGTATATTTTCTGTAGACATTTTCTAGCTGTGCAAGGTTCACAAAAAGATGATACCCACCTTGAGATCTCGTATGAGCGCCCATGCAGGATCGTATCCTGGTCTCACGACAGTCGCGTTATCTGCCTCTTCTGGTTGATTCAAATATTTCCCATGCTTTCCAGAGAGAAGAGAGAGATCCGGATGGATGTTTTGATGATACCGGGGAAGGACCGTAGGATCTAGTCGAACAACGAAATCATAGTCACCAGTGGGGTGGTTGAACATTGGCTGTCAACGTAAATATCACTCAGCCATCAGAACTAAAGCACGTAAGAAGTTACGAACCTGTATGCTATCCGTTCCACGCTCGACACCTTTGAGGTGTGACCAGGTCGCTTTAGCTAACGCTTGTACCCTACGGGCGACAATCGCATCAGGACCTTTCCAGGTCCAAGCCCGTCCAGTCTTGTCTGTCTCTGTCTTGATTGCCCATACCCCACCACCGGAGATGCCGCTGTCCATGACCTGTTCTTCCTTGCCTGCTTCGTACAGCGGTACAGTCAGGCCTTCCTCCCACTTCCAACCCTGCAAAAATTCTATGACCGTGGCGAAACCCCGTTCTTTGCTTCCTGGTACAAGGCCATCCCCGCTAAAGCCTGTCTGCTCGTGTTCGCGTTCCCATCCTGCCTTTACAAAGAAGAATGCGCAAATTAGCTCTATGGCTTCTTCGCTTACATGACTGTCTAGCAGCCAATGCGCTGCGAACCACCGCTTCACTAATCTTACGGTGGCCGTGTAAGCAGGAAAGACATGATGTAGTCTTGATATTGCCCTATGATGCCTCGGTGCATGGATGAACCGGCGCAAGTACAGCTCCTTCGCCTCGACTGCTTTGTGATACTCGCTTCCCTTTTTCTTCTGTCCTGGCTGAGGAGTGATGTGTTCTGGGGTAGTATTCATCGCCTTCTCCAGAAGAGTGAGCTCGCGATCATGCCATATTCTCAGGCTAAAGGCCCAACCGTCGGCTGTTAGGATCTCCATCGTGGGATCGTCATCCTCACCGCCACGTCCCCCCACCATGACCGATGCACTCAAACCAGACACGCTTTTCATCAATGCACCTCCTATGCGCTCGAAAAATGCGAGCTTCACAGTCTGTACGGCTTTGAGGTCATCTGGCCACTTGGCTGATTTCTCGAATTGGACAATTATGGGGATAGCATGGAGATATGAGGCATTTGGCGGAGTAGCGGGAAGCAATTTTTTAGGTAATGGAACAGGACTGAAGGTGCTTGTATACCGAAGGTACGACGAGACAGGGCTGATGTTCAGTATTGACAGGGGAAGGTCGTCATCGAGGGCTTTGATACCTTTGACGAGGTTATCGAACGCCAACAAAGCCCCTTTGAAACCAACCGTGATGCTCGATTCCAGATACGTCTTGGAAATTGACTGGGGAAGGCGAAGGAGGGAATCGAAGCCCGTATGCCATGATTGAGTATCTTGGATTCCAAAGTGGCGTTCTAGGATGTACCTGGCGACTTGAACCGGAAGATGGACCTTGTCATCCACATTCTTGGCGTCCCACACTACGCTTTCAACGATCCTTCCGTCTTTGAACATGCGCAACTCTGCCTTGTCGCCCCACAGTTCTCGGAAACTTGCAGTGTGAGTTGGGTCCGGGTCGTCTGCTGCGGGACCGTGGTCGACTTGGCGGAAAGCATGCTCTTGGTCGTATACAAAGCCTAAGAAGATGATGTTGTCATTGGATGGGTGCGCCTGGGAAAGTGGGCGAGAGGTGGAAGGCCGATGAAGAATAGCCACTGCCTTGGTGCGATTCCCTAGGCCTTGGCGGAGGAGCGTGGATATGGAAGCAAGGAGAGCATTATGGGGTGATCCATGATCGATCGTTGAATGCAACGAATCATTACGTGGTTTTGAAGTAGAGAGGTCTACACGGATAATCGCATCAAACCTTGTACTTAAATGTCTTTGATCTCGTAAAAAGGCCTCTGTGAATGGGTCAAAGGACGAGGACGACGAGGAAAGTGCCTGGAGTGTCTTCTTTGCATCATATCGAAGCTATAGCCCAGGTCAGAGAGATATAGCGTAAAGCGACAGTGTTCACGATACCAAATCTAGGGATCCAAGAGGAACATCTGCCAAAAGATTGACGCGTGATGAAGCGTCAACACAAACGGCTTCGTGGTACGAGCTATACTCCTCTAGAAGATACTATGGTAACCTTAGTCGAAGGGAGTGGTCTAATGGAAAGAGATACAAACCTTGTTGCCGCCTTCAGTCTTGACAAAGAGAGGCTGTACTTGGAAGTCGTGCGTTGCTGATTCACTGTAAGCATCGATAAACAACCGATATGCAAGATGCCTTACCAAGGAAGTCGATAGCTGCCTTGAAAAGTTGATAAGAGCTCAGACCCCGTCCAAGAGGTTTTCTTTTTGATTTTCCTCCTTCTTCTCCAAGGATTAGAACGCGTAATATAGAGACCCACCATGGCCCTTTCCCTTCAAATCCTCGAATGCCAGGAGTAGAGCCATCACAGAAGCCTCGCTGATTCGCCCATACACGCAATAGAGTCAAAGCGTCACTCAGTGCAGGTGCCTCCTGCTGTAGAGAATGGGTTGAAATAAGATGAGAGCATGGGGTAAGCGCAGTAAGTAAGGCAGTGTTGTACAAGGGAGTGGGCGTTCGTGTCTCCTCGGAAGTACGAACATTGGAGTGTGAAGGAGAAAGGCGCTGGAGGGATATTGGAGATGATGATGATAGAACAGGAATTATACAGATTTGAGCTTTGAGCTTCGAAAAGTCGTTCTCAGTGACACCAGGACGTGGCTCAAGGACTAGTTTGGTGAGCCGTGGATTGTCGGATAATGAATGGTAAAAACAATCTACATTCAGTCCACGTTTCTTGTCACATAGTGCTTCTGCAAGTTTCGCAAGATAGAATGATCGTTTATGGAAGAATCGGCCATTGAGGTAGTCCTTCTCTTGGAAGAGGCTCTGTTCCATGGTATTAGTAGGTCGGAGACAGAGAATAACCAAAGGACATACATCAGGCATCTCGACGGCTACATCAACACCAAATTTGCTACCATCCACGCCTTTAACAGAATTTTTGTTTCCCCAACTACCAACAAGCGTTATGCTACTGGGCGGCGCAAACGCTACCTTCCAATTGGAGTCCTCGTTTGGAAGTGGGACAGAGTATGGTACAGATATACCCTTTTTCAAAAGAGGCCGAGCAGCTTCGAGTGGATGCATAGGGGACGATGATGGGATATTCAGCAGGAACGTATGCAGCGATAGAAGGAATTGTTCAAGTGGTGGTTTATGCTTTTCCCTTGGTCGTACATTAGGTATAAGCTCGTCAATCTATTCTCAAGTCTCAGAGTGCATCAGTATTTCTAGGATAATCTAGCACTTGCCTGGAGTTTGAAGCTGGATGACTTGAACAGGTCCGCTGCTTCCTTCATCTCCCGGACTTCGACACCGGTAGGCGGTTTCTTTGGTTTTCCCTGGGATGTATGACCGCCTTCTGTTGTACCAGTTGGCTCAATACCACCCCACTCTTCATTGTTTTCGTCATCACGGTTGCTATCTTCCTTGTCGTCGTCGTCGGTTCCATCTGCCCCAAGATTGCTCTCTTCATCTGAATTAATTAGAGGCGATAATTTTCGAGTCTAGAAAGAAACTCAGATTCAACTCATACGTGCTAAAAGTTTTGTTGCTACCTTGCGAGCATCATTCTCTTGTTCCCGTTTCCTCTTCAGATTGGCGGCCATTTGACCGTCGTCGTTAAACCAAAGGAAAATTTGGCACAGCCACCGATCAATACTTCGGTTAGGTCCGGCACTGATGATCACATACGAGAACATAACAAAGAACCACCACAGTGACCACCAGGGTCCACCACAAGGCCGCTCACGACGAACAGATGCGTACTTCGTGGTATTTGCCGGCATACCAAAAGCGATATCTTTGTGTTTCTACTTCCAATCCCTTCTCCTGCCGACGGTTCCAAACTTGAGCAACTATGGTCAGCTGGAGTTTCGACATTGACCTAAAATCCTTCTAAATTCCAAGGAAATTCATTACTCTGTGACGCGATCGCACAGCCGTTTGGCACAACCTTCGATGCTCGGCCTGCCTTCCGGCGCCCACCATACTATTTGGATGTCCACCGTGACCGTCAATCATCCCGCGTGCAATCTATCACAAAGAATCATGTTCGATATCTTCCTGGAGACGCCAGCTCTCGCAAAACCCGTCCTACCTGCTACATTACCTGAGCCCGTCTCCGAAATTTAGGAAAGTAAAAGGTTTGCGTTTGCCGAGTCGGGACTTGGGGCACCAAGAGAGGTCAAACGCACAGACATCCGCCGCCTTCATTCTCCTTCGACCCTATCCGACATCCTCCGATCAACGGACTTGCCCCGATGTTGAGGGCAATAATCTCCTCTTTTACTTCGGTCCGAGTAGTGACTCCGATTA
Organism: Armillaria sp. CMW 4456; assembly: GCA_028551335.1. NCBI lineage: Eukaryota > Fungi > Basidiomycota > Agaricomycetes > Agaricales > Physalacriaceae > Armillaria > Armillaria sp. CMW 4456. Next base: position 107,243 of record JANDKJ010000512.1, on the reverse strand, counting down.
ATCTATTGCATCAAATCTTGGTCGAAACACACCGGTTTGCCGTAAACAATGGATCAACACGGTCTATATATTGCTTGTAACTGCGATATTCAACCGCTCTCTTTGTGCCCATGATGGTCCTTCCCCCAGAGCTTTTTGATGCCGTGGTTGATGAACTCGAGAGTGACCGTAACGCTCTCAAGACATGCTCTCTAGTCTCTCGCGTGCTACGACCTCGCGCCCAAGCTCATCTCTTCCGCGAAATCTCTTTAGAAAATCCTAACTGGTGTGAAAAGTTCCATCACGTTGCATCGACGTCTCCTTCTCTTGCCTTTGTCATCCGTTCGCTGCGTCTCGTCACATTCCCCCGTCAATGGGTCAGCGAAGAACCCACTCTACCCCTCGTTCTCAAACGTATGGTAAACCTCAGACACCTCCAAATGTTTTTTGTCGAGTGGCAGTCGTTGCCTTCCCTAGAGTCGGCCCTACGCTCTTTGCGCAATCTCACAGCGCTCACCCTCAGTAACGTGTTTTTCGAAAATTGCCTCGCTTTCTTTGCAATGCTCGGACTTATCCCTAGCATGAGGCAGTTGACCCTTCGCGGCGTGTTTTTCAAAGGACTGCCGTTACCCCGTGATACGTTATCCTCCGGCACTCAGCGAGTGTTCCTCCATACATTGCGTATCATGAGTACACCGTACTCCGAAGACGCGTCAAGGAACATCTTGATATCCTTCCTTCATCCGTCATCGCCAATATCTTTGACAGAGTTGAAGGACTTCCAAATCACCCCTTTCTTAACAAGTGACATCGAAACTGTGAGGGCCGTCCTTTCCGCGAGCGTTGGCTCGCTCACCCATCTATCCCTGGATGCCTTTGTACAGTCTCATGTCGTTGGTGAGTAGCTCACATGTTCTTGACCTGCCCAACCCTGAATGACATTTCGTCACAGACGAATTTACCGCTATCTGCGAGCCGCTCCACATCCATCATATTTCTTCCATCTCGTTGGAGTTCTGCGATAAGGTCTCGATTCAGAAACAGTTAAAGTGGTGGACGGAAGCCTTCAATATGCATTCCGAGGTTTATTCACTTCGGGTCATCAGTATAACTATTCGTCTCGACGAAATTTCGTCAATCGAGTCGCCTGCGTTCACCAATGTGGCCATTTGGGAAGCCCTAGATGCCGCTTTGACACGTCGCGAGATGGCTCTTCTGCAGGGTGTAGAGTTCATCTTTGACATCGGACCTGCAAGTAATAGGAAAACTCTCACGCGCGACCTATGCAAATTCTTCCCTACGGCATGCAAAGGCCTTCATAGCAAAAATCTTCTTCGGTTCAGAATACGAGGTTTGTCTTTTCTGTATACCATAGCAACGGATCTAACTTGCCTTTCATAGATATATTTCAACAACTTATTGCAAAAGGTTCATGAGATCGAACGTTCAAAACACTCGTTCGTTAGATATAAAATACTCGAAAGAAGCGGTACGTTTCGAGGAGAGGGCCTGCTCGTAATTGGAACTGTTGCAATTGACTTCATTGCTGGTTATTTAATTTACTTTAATGCATGGTTCAATCTGTACAAAATATTTCAATTTCGAAACTACTGTCGGGAGCAAAATCTGATAACAATTTTACAGTGTCAACGTAAGAATGCTCAGACTAAAAGGCGGCGCAGAATAAGTGAAAGTTTGACCGGTTGCGATGGTGCTGTTCACGGGAATGACAAGCTGTGGCGTCGATGGGGTATTGCTGGCAGTGGCGTTTCCCGTCAAAACTTGTGCTAGCGCCGTAGATGAAACTGAGAGGAAAGGAAGGCTGAATGTCACAGCGGAAGCGTTGGCCACTGTATTTACGATCTGTCAAGCAGATAAGAACACGCCGGTTTGACATAGATATCAATGGCAATGGAAGCGCACTTTGATAATGAGCTCATTTGGTGTTGCCGATGTCTTTCGGACGACGGTCCAAAATAATGTGCCGTTCCGGGCCGGCAAAGTGCTTGGTATGTATTCGTCCCCGCGGTTTTTGCTAAAGAGCTGTAAATCGAGGTCAAGGTGAGAAGCGACTAGGATGAGTCAGTGGTTCTGTGCAACCTTCTGGGCATAGTAACTCGTTGAGAGATAGACTGATCCTGCGCTGGCAGAGATTTAATTGAGAGTATGAAGATAGACGAAGAAACATACTCAAAACTGATAAGGTTAGGATGCTGTACAGAGACAGTTACATCAGATATTATCATGTGGCTGATGGCAAAAGATTACCCATTGCGAGGAAGTAATGTCCTAAAATCAATGTGTTAGCATAGATAACTCCTTTTAAGGGCACTAGCTCACATTCAGAACGGGCGCAAATGATGCTGCAAATACGATATCGCTGTTTCCTTGAAACATAAGAGTAAGATAAGGAGATGATACAGATATGGTTAGCTTGATTACTCTCAAAGCCCATCATGAATACAGCCTCAGCAGCCGTTCCTACAGAATGTTATCCAAAAAGATTTGCTTGTAAAAAATATACCGTTACCTTGCATGGTAGGGAACGTCAGGGTTGCTCCAGCATCGTTTGTCGTCGATGCATATTCCCCCTTTCAATGAAGTCGATGAAGTGATAGACACATGAATCGGACAACTGACCTCAAAATATTGGGTACCATCGCGCTATGGCAAAGATCAGAAAAGCACCAAGTTTATGGGCCACCAACACGAACTGCAACATCGTCGTAGAAGAACCCATTTTGGACCATTCCGGCTGCACAAGTGGTATCAGTCGCGACATGTCACCAATGAGGGTGTATACTTACAGCGTGAAGCGTAAAGGTGATTGTCATACTCAGTGGGAGTCGGGGAGAGGACCGGGTTAAACGGGAAAGAGGTGGCAATATAGTCTTTGATAGATGATGTTCAATACAAGTCGCCAAACTGCGATAGCTAATCTACCCACGTAGATCAGGGAACTCTGCCTTGAGGGCATTGACGAAAGCTGGCCATCGATAGGTATAGCTTTCCAGAAGTCAGAAAGTTAACTTTGTACTTTGAGTAAGTTGCACCAACGTCGAGGCTGCAAAAAAGTCCTACAATGCAAGGTTAATCATTGGCAGATAGAATTCCGAGATACTTACCTCGTTGCCAATCTCGACATACTTCAGTTTGAAAGGTTCTGGATGACCGAGAGACGCCCGACGGGCCGCTATGGAGGCGCTTCAGTCGAATCTGCACCGCTTAGAATGCAAGGTAATGTCCAACAAACCATTTTCATTTGTAGCAGGATCGCCGATAGTGAAATGAATCTATATGCACCGTTTTGCTTTCATTGGGCAGATATTTCGGGGGTAAGCTAACCTGGTCTATCGCCTGCTGAACATAAGGTCCCAACTGGTCCTGCGGTACAGATGCGCCTTGCAACGCAAATCCTTGGCTATAATTAATGAAATTGAAAGGGGAAGAAAGCTTCAATCATACCTGCCCAGACCGCCATTATTGGCTCCATGTTCAGGTCTTCGCACCAGATAAGATATTCCAAAAGACCAAGCCCGCTGCGAAACTGATGTTGGTGGTCATTTGGAATGGTAAAACAATCATACATACTCAGTGTTAATATAGCCCCAGTCACCAACACGGCCTGATTTATGTCAACATCACTGGCAGGAGAAATTGAGACTACAGATGAAACATACCTGGACGATCGACAAGAGGCCCTAATGTTGCATTCCACTGCCACCGTTGTGAGATGGTTCCTCCCTACATTCTGTTAGATACACAGTCCATGATAGCATCGCAGTCCAAACCTCCTGAAACGCGACTCAGACAATGGAGATGCCATATTGACCAAGGAATCTTACAAGGTTATTACCCCCAGGAAACCTGAAAAATGATGGTCCTAGATCTTGGAGAGCCTACACATCTCGTTGTCTTGTTCACCGCAACGCATTTGATATTACGAACACCCACATTAGCAATGTCCACGCGCATCCCATTCGGCCTATCTTTAAAAGTCGGCGGAAACAATGAAAACATAGCAAAGTTGATAATTTGGCCTGAAGCTGCAGTTCCGTCCACGGTGATAGTGAAAATATTCGCTGTAGATGTCGGAGTAATACTGGGTCTTAATCTAGCATTCACTTGAGTCCAAGATGTGTGGGAACCCGAGACAGAGATTGAGCTGCTAGCGAGAACTTGCCCGGATGTCGTTTGAAGTCCGACATTGATGTTTCCTTTAAAGGAGCTCGCGGCAGGAAAGCGATACGAGAAAGAGGCCGTGTACACACTTCCCCTGGTTACCTTTATACCTGATACCCATATGAATACTTTATGGACTTTATAGAGATGTAGGACTCGCCAAAGTATCCAGTATTTGCGAAGCCGACTGCGCCAGTCCGTCCGGCAGGGATGGTTAATTGTAATGCATTGGGAAGAGCAGAAGAAATCGGCTGAGTATCCGCAATCACAGCTAAAGATGCACCGTTGATTGCCTGCCAAGCATTGAGGGCCGCTGTAGTGCCTGAAAAGGAGTGAGCTCAGAGGGTGTGAATTTAACCCTGAAGAAGTACCTGGAGTAACCTGCTGAAAAGCACGGTTTTGCAGAACTGTGAGATTGGTGGTTAGTTCTACTGACAACAGTGCATAAATGATGAATATTTCAATTTACGTTCGGCATACAGGCCGCCATCTCCGCTCTATGCAGGTATTAGTTTTGGAGATGTAATGATCGGTTTATACGAACATGCTGCTCATAGATCGCTTCAGTAGATCGGGCATGTCAAAGGAGGAAACACTGACGCTAATATCCTGTAAACGATTTCCGGGTCAATTTGACTTACTGTAAGACGCGAGAAGATCATACTTCATACATAACTCCCCCTGAGAGACATTGCACGGTAAGTTTACAAAGAATTCCAAGCCCGGAAAGAAATACCCACACAGGCTTGTCGGAATGGCATGACTAGCCGTTGCGCTGACGCTGACAGTTGTCTGCGCCTTGCAGAGCCCTGCAAGCAATGCGAATACAGAAAAAAAGAGCTGAAAGTTCTTGAGCATTTTGCACGCTATCAGATTTTCGAGTGCCGCGTGAAGACTCAGACCCCTCGTTAACGCTCCTTATGAATGTTCTTGAACTAACGGCCCGTTGGCGGCAGCAAATGTGCTCTTCTATTGGATCTTTTTGTATGTATCCGGGGAGTGTCACATGTGGATTTGAAATCCGGAGAAATTGGGCGAATCCTATCCCGCTGTGAGAATGGAGCAGTTATAAAGGGTGTCACGATGAGACCTGCTGACGCAAAGAATGGCAGAGATGAGGGTAAGTATGGACAAAATAGGATACTGTACAAGACGAGCCAATGCGTAGAATATCTTGTGAACCAACAAGGGGGAAAGACGTTGCAAGATGGTGCAAAGCGTGGAGGCGAAAGACCTGGTTGAATTCTGACTGTACCTCGTCGCACCAGCACCGGGCCGACAGAGTTTGAGGAAGTATACACTGAGAATTAATACAGTGATTCCGCTCAACTGTCCATGAAAGTGTATTGGCGTGCCGAAACTGGACCGAAGTAGAATGATAGCTATGTAGTTCGATGGACAGTAAGAACCTTTGGGCCGGACCGGTTGACTATTCCGTGTGTAAAGCAGAGATTAACAAAATAGGCAAGCACAAGCAATTTAACACTTCATAGTTACCTTGATGGCGCAAGCCCCTTCGCATAAGGCAATAGAAAAGCTTTGAGCCCCAGCCAACCCCAGCTGTCTCTGACGACACTTAACCCATGCAAGATCAAGTGGCCCAAAAGACCTGTCATAACATTGGGATTCCCTGCAGTTTCAGGCATCAAATATTGAGGGTGTATTACCAGGGTAGCTTACGCAAGAAAGAGATTTCTAGGCTCGTGGAGACAGTCAATCGCTTGCGAGATCATCTGATTCTCATCGGGGTCCTTGCGAGATAGTTTGATTCGAACATCGGTGTCAGTGAAGTATGCCCTGAAGAGTAAAACGGACCAAGACGAGACTGGTTGCATTGCATCGCAAGGAAGTGCGGACACTTTTGTTGACGAAATACATCATATGCAGGCCTAAACCACTGATGGAGACATGCTGTCCAAAACATCAATGCGATATTAGTCTAACCGTTGGGTGGTGACGGAGGTGACGGGCAACTGGAGGGCAGATGAAGAAGCATCTATACGTGAACCGAATTCAAGAGTGTGCGGCAATGTTTGTGTCTGCGGCCAGACATGTCCTTGTGGGTACAGATGCGGTTTGAGGGTTGAGCAAAGAGACTGAGACTGTGTCAACGAGAGAACCATTAGCGATCACACGTTGAACGAGGAGTAATTCGGATAGAAGAGACGCTGAGAGCTGGGCATATTCAGCCTACAGCTTCTGGTCCCCCTGGACAACAAAAGTCGTGACAACTGCAGAGATCAGACCGGCCTACAGTGATACTGTCAGAATTGGCGGAAAGGATAAATGGTTTTCTCACAAAAGGTAAGAGAACGTTGACATTACCCCGTTCCAACATGTTCGCAGATGGCTTGCACTCTCTGCCTGGTATATCATCCATACTCTTCTTCGTCATGCAATATTCGGAAATTCTGTCTTCGTAGTTGGATGGGTCGCTACCTTACAAATCCCATCAAATGTCAGCTATGGATGTAAAGATGATATGGTACCTCTCCTCCGTGACATGTTGAACTCTGCGCATCCCGAAAGCCTTCTTCGCCATGGGTGAGGCTTGACAGCCATTATGCATATTTCGTCATCGATTGGCTCTGTGTCTTTCTGTTTCCATCTCTGTCGTCCACTGTTCGTGTGCTTGGTAGGATCGACAGCCTTTCCTCTACAATTCTCTAGATGACGTTTCATCGCATTCCTGAGGACTAGGCATTGCGAGCTGTATGTCAGAGAATGAACATGATGCAAGAAGCAACAGTCACATTACTATTGGCGCGACATGGTTCTACTATTTTCCATACCAAACCTTCGTTTTCGTGATTATCTTCTTTAGACCGAGTAGAGAGAGTCAACCAAACTTCTGCATATCGAGAGATTTCGGTTCAGGCTTTCGCGGTCGGAGATCTTCATGAATGTGCTGAATGAAGCGTGCAATTTAATCTCGGGTGGTCGACACGCTCACGTGTCACGGCACGTGAAACCATGAAGTTGGAGAAAGAATACTGTTAGACCTATAATTGATCTCTCGCGACGAGTAAGCATCTTGGCCGGGTCTAGGACATTGTTAACGAGAGATGAGCGATATAGATAGAAATAAAATGAAATGAATAGCTTCAACTTTCTAGAGAAGTCTTTCCTTTTCGATCTGTTATTGGGATACAAACAAAATTGCCGTTACTTATGCAGAATTATACATTCCGGAAAAGATCGTGTATATCATGCCTATCCATACTCTACATAAATCATATCATAAACATAGCAAAGCACATCGAGAGCCGAAAATAAAAAAAGAAGCAAAAATAAGAATAGTAACATCACGGTGGTGGTAAAGGATAATGATACACCTTCCTGAATATCAGCCAGATAGACTCTATGCTCTCTATAAGCTTATCCCGAAGAGGATGCAGTTCCTCCCAAGACATAGCTAGCAGGGTTTGCCAGTACTCCCAGTCGTAGTGTATTTGTAGGCCTTGAGGAGGTGTGGATTCCCAAGTAACCTCTGGTGGGGGTGTTTCCGGTAATGGCTTAGAGACCTTGCTTGTCGGTGTAGTAGTAGCAGAGGCTGTGAGAATCGAAGTAGGCGAAGCGTTATGCACATCTTCACTGCTTGACGGTACCGGGGTCTCGGCGTACCACTGTCGTGTACTCGTGTACACAGTGGTAGTTACTACGATAGGCCTGGGTTCAGGACTTGAAACTGATGAGTAACTGTCCATAGCCTGGTTGATGCGCCCAAGTTCGGAGGATAGCGGTACGAAAAAAGCGCATGAAACGACCAGGGACACCAAACACATATATATCCCAGTTTTCCACCAGGGCAATGACGGTCTACGATCCGACGATGACGAATCTAGCGTCAGGGTGAGATGAGGGTAGAAAAATTCTTCCGCAGAATAATGCAGTAGACGCTGCCTGGCTGGACGGTACCGAAGATTCGAGTCCAAACAAGTAGTGCCATATCCTAGAAACATATCAATACGACATACAGAAAATTTTGGGAAACATGAAACTCACCAGGGACATCCTCAAAAATAACTTCTAGCCTCCCAACCGGAACAGCAAACGTAGGTAAAAACACATCAAAATGTGCATCTTCACGGGCTTTGCCTTTCCCTTTCCCTGAGCCGTCGTCCACATTCACGACATAATCCACGACAACGGAACCACCGTTCATCGACCCGATATTCACGCGGACCCAGCTAATCCACTCCTTCCCGCTCATCAGTTCGAATGGCACGCCACCATCCTGGTGGTCCTGCCTAGCAGCAGCCGTGGCCTCATACCTCACAGGTACACCTTCCACACTGACACAAGCAAGGTCCACTTTGGGTGGCCGTTTTCCGTTAGAAGAAGGGACCTGCCCGAGAGACCCCAACCCAAATTCCAACCACTCGGAATTCGGGTCTGCCATGGCGGTCAGAGTCACCCGTACCGCATACGCACTGAGATGCGAGCTCTCAGGTAGCACAAGGGGTGTAACTGTTGCAGTTACAGAAGGAATAATCACAGGCATATCCCGCTTGGTTTGATTCACTGAAGACAGCATTTTCATAAGCAGCGCGGGAGAAGTCGAGTGCGAATTATTCAGATGTCCCTGGTTGCTGGGAGTTCGCGGACGACTGGGAGGTAGCTTGCTATTGACTGCAACGCTGCGCAAAGCGATCCTCCCTCCACCATCACTGCATTTGGTGTGCCCGCCTTTCTGAAGTACCGTCTTACGTACTTGGGCATCGCGTCGATAATCGCCCGTGGGATTGTATACTTCCACATTGGCGCCACCCCGATCAACATCGTTGCGTACGATGATTGATATAACCTCGGAATCTGTACCAAAAACAGTAAAGCCGGGAAGCAGAACGGGTTCAGGATCTGAATCATCTACTGGCGGTGCTGCGGGCGACTTAGGAGTGATAAGGATGGTACCGGCTATCGTGAAGGTGAACATGTTACGAGATGGTGGTAGGAGTTCATTCATATTGATGTGTAACGTGATAGCTTGACTAGGGGGAGGCGGTGATAATGATTCCGAGACAGACAAGTCCGTCGTCGACGCACCCGTCGAAGGCATTGATGATATGGCGGATGCAGCACCTTCGAAGGAATATTCATCAACGTTTTGAACTGGTAACGGCGCGCGAAGCAGAGATGATGTAGACGAGGACAAAGAGTTTGCTTTCGTGGGTTCCTTGACTGCCATCGCTGCGAGCACAGCGTGGGATGAGTTGGAATCAAAGGAATCACGTCGATGCGTATCCGTCGGCGGAGGTATACCGACGTCGAACCCCGTAAAGCCAGTACCACCTGTAACCTGCCAAGTGCTGGGGTGATCTGGGACCCATGAAACGTCGGAACCTTTTGAAACTAGGCCAACGTCCATCCCCAAGAGAGTAGCAACACCAGGGAACCAGACGCCTTTGCATGTTCCCTTGTATTCCACATCCATAACGATTCCTTCAATGCCCGCTCTGTCCGGGTGTTTCATTTTCCCTTTCACTGAGCAAGTCATTGCACCCAGGACCTCTCTTGTTCCGACTTGCCTCCGACCAGTCGAGTCTCCATTAGCAATTATTTTCATAGGCTTCGCCCACCTTGAAAACCCAAAGTCAGAGAGTGAATCTGCCAATGCGACGCAAAATAACTCGCCTCACTTGTATCTTTTCTGTACTGGGGAATGTGCCATGGATGCCAATACCTTCAAGAAGGCCGCTGGCGGAAGTATCACTAGATTCGTCATCTGCGAAATTATTGTACGAATTCGCACGCGACATGCGCGTAGGGCGACTGACATGGGGATCAGACGTAAGGTCCCACGACCCCGCATCATCATCAGAGAGTGATGCTGTAGAGGCCAGTGAATCCCTGGGAGGAAAGATCCGTAGCTTGATATTATTGTGTAGGCACCGAGGTGTTGGTATAGAAAGCTGTGTTCTCATGACTCAGAAGATACCGACCTACGGTAACTCAAACACGCACCAGATATGGTGCCCGCGGTGGTCGCGAGACGTACGGAACCATCAGTTCAATTGCAGCCATGAATTGGACATGATTCCGATCACTAACGGACCCTCGGCGTCGTCCAAACGAAATCCGGGAGTGAGGCTCGGAGTACTGGGGAAATACTTTGGGAAGGACATAGGATATATTGTAACCGCTGACAAGAATCTTGCCAGTATACCGCTCGTCCACAACTCCAGGAACATCATTTGTTGATGTGCTCGCCTTAGAAGGCCGGGTGGAAGTAGTTGATGTCGATGCTTGAACAAGGCTTGGCGATAGATTGAACGCTTCATTGAATGATTCAGGAGATCTGGCGGGAAGATTTAAGGCTCGAGCGGCACTGTTCAACAGCGGCGACACAGCGGAAGAAAAATGATACGGGACATAGTTGTTGTCGAGCGGATGCACTTGGGACAAGGTAATTTTGATGTTCTCCTCTTATTATCACATCCGTCATTCTACGCAACGGTAGATGGTACAAATAGACGTACCAGGAAACAATGGGATAGTCGTCCCGGGCTCAACTTGGTCCACCGGTATGGACATCTAGAAAACGCGTTCAGGCCTTATAAAAACAGCCAAGAACAAAAGCACGCACCTTGAGGTACATCTTAATGTTCGCGGTGTCTTTGTCCCTGCTCGCCTTGCCCTCAATCGCGACCCGGGTCACGATGTTCAGTTTTGGCGCGCCATTGATAGTTGGCGAGTAGGTTGATGTTGAGAACGACGTTGGGCTCATGACGCGTTTTCCTGGCGCGGCGCCAGGACTAGCGGACCGTCCGTAACGCGACGGCGTTTTGACAGCCATGTTGAATGATAGAATAAGTCGCGTCTGTTGAAGAAAAAGCGATAAAAGGACAGCAAGTTCTGTAGTCGTCGCAAGGTGAACGGCAGTGGCAGGTAAGGAGGGGAGCCCAGAGCAGTCTCGGAACCAGATAGAGACGCGCCCGACGAATTACGATGTTGAGGGTAGCGGTAGAAAGAGGCACATGTCCACAATTGGACCAAACACCAAACGGGCCGCCACCATGGGAAAACTAGACTTATGAAAGCAATTCCCCTCTAGTGCCGCACAATAATACTTCAAACAATACACATATTTTGTAGAGTCTAGCTATTGTACAATGGAGAGTTCGTAGCGAAGGAACAGATCAGCACAATTAAAAGAAGCTCACGCAGCGGGCCGGCCTGCCCAAGGCGTATCCAACAGGTCAAGTAGGGCATTGCACTCTTCCTTATAATCCAGTTTATTGATCCGCGAAATGCCGTACCTCACCCTGACAGTGTCCTATATAGAAACCTGCGTCAACAGAAGTCTGAAAAATCGTCATAGATAAGCATACATTAAACGAATCTTGCTTGGCGCGACAGGAAAAGTTATACGTCGTACCATTTGCTCGGTGCATGATGGCGTTGAACTGAGCTTCATCGTCATTCTATTCGAACCTAGTGAGGGTAGGGGATACTCCTAGATGAACATGCTTACTTTCTTTACCATCAAATCATCCGCAGACATGTCAAAGATCATTTGGCCAACATCATTGAAGCCATTAAGCCATGCCTGACCTGACCAGTCGGCAACAGCCATGGAAATGATGTATCTGATAGTTACGCACTGGTTAGCGATGCTGGGTAGTATCAAAAATGCCCTCACCTGTAAGAGGGGCTGTCAAAGTTTTGCTCGCACTTCTCGCATCGCCAGCTGTCGCCATTTTGAACAACCTTTTTGTTACACGACTCGTTTTGACATGCTGGATAGGCGATGTTGTCGGACTTGATATGCATAATGGTTGCTCGCGTTGAGAAGTACTCAGGCTTATCGGACTGGCCCATTTCGGACTCCTTAACTTCCAACAAGTTTCGCATCTGGGAGCGGTTGAAACCACCTCCGCTGGCGCCCCCAGCACCACCTCGGTTATGCGCCTGGAACGTGGATGATTGACCTTCACTATCATACCAACCACGAAGAGTAAATGCTTCGTCCATATCCGGGTTGACGGACATCATTGAGGAACTGACCATAGAAAGTGAGCGTCCTGATATGACATGACTTCAGTAATCCTTGTCATTGGAACTGTCCTTACCACCAAAATCGCCAACCCTTACTCCTTTGAATGCGATGACAGGCTGTTCGCTTTCATATTGATATTCTTCAGCTTGCTTGCCCCACAGGGTGAGACGAACAGAGTAGTTCGATTGATCAACAAGAGTCAGTTCCCGCTTCTTCGTCTGACAACAATTCATTTAGAGATTAATGATCGGACAGTTAACCCCACTCACAGTCCGGGAAGTCGCCTTTGATATGATCTCGCTAACGTTACCGCACTCTTTCACAACGGCGATGACATCTGATAATGGTTTAACAACGGAACTATGCGAGTTGTATAGTTGCTTACCACAGGTGGCGTCCTTTGCGATCTGCTCCAGGCCAGCAAGCGGTACAAAATTGTATTTTACCATCGGCAAGCCTGTGGTTTCTAGACACTGATACATAGATCAGAGCAAATCATGGAAAGTGAAACACAGCATACCTCTTCAATAACAGTGTTACGTTCAAACGCGAGTTCATAATCATTCGCCAGGTTCGAAAACATCTTCTTAGCCAAATTGACCCTAGCCTTGGAGACGTAGTAGACCTTTCCTTGTTCGAATTTGGGGTATAAATCATCGGCCACTGCATTGAAAGCAGTGCCTCGAATCTCGCCCGTTTCATCCATGAGGGTGACGTTGAAAAGTTTTCCTTCGCCGCGCTGATTGGACCATGTCTTCATGTCTGATTTGTGAGTACAACGCGCTTTGATGGTCCACGTGTTCTGGTATGGGCTCAAGCCCTCAATGGGATGCCAATTCGATTTTCCACTAGACCCAGTTCGCTGAGGTTGAGCTGGTTGCTTTGACTCCTTGACGCGTGGAGGTTCTGCATGGGACGCGTTGGACGACCCTGGCGCTGGGGCAGGCGTATCGTCGGCCTTGCCGAATGAGGTCGGGTTACCAATTCTTTCTGCAGGAGTGCCGAGAGCTTTAATTTTCAAGACAACAATTAACCTGGACGCGTTTAAATTGATATCGCGACACAGACACAGTGACGCGTACCTTCGTTCCTGCACCATACTGCACGTCATCTGTTCAATCAAAACCACAGAGTGCTTCTTAATCGTTTCCTGGTCCACAAGCGAGTTTAACTGGGTAGCCAGCATGGCTTGAATATAGTGTGCGCCATCCGACAAGATAATCCGATACCGGTCCTGCGCGCCCTTGTTCTGGGGCACTTTTTTGGCAGACAAGACCTGGAGCGTGACCTGGCTCTGAAAGATCTCATCTTCAATGTCGGATAATGTGAGACGCGAGCAAGCGTTTGTAGTGAGATCGTAGGACATGGTGGTGATAACGAAAGACGACGAAAAGCGCGTGACTGTTAGTAAACGCGCCGAGTCACGCAAATTGCATCTCACGCCACAGTCGTGGGAAGACAATCTTTTCCGGATTTGGTTTCTGCCAATCCTTCCCGTGTTCCTTATTGGGACCTTGGCCTAGCATTCGTCTATCTGTTTCTCTGCCGTGATCACAATTTTCTTCAGTCGAGATGTCGAGATGTCTCCAACTCGACGCCCAGCGACAGCGGCAAAATAACGAGTATCACAGCATCGTCAAATAGACTCTTTCGACACATTTGCTCATCGACCTGACACATTGCTCGTATGTCGACGTCTTGCACGAAAATCGATTGACAACAAACGGAACAACAAGATAGGAAACCGCAATTTACCTACTATCATCTGACCCCTGCCTGCCAGAGCGAAATATTTAATCAATTTTATGCATGTACCTGCGTCCAAAATTTTCTGGGTGCCTGATTCACAAATTATACCGTAAAGTTATTAACGGAATTTTAGATTATCACTGCTAACTACTACCCAAAAGTCATTGTAACATAGATACTTGTCGCTTGTCATCACAATGTGACGTCGACCTTCCGCATGATCCCCCAAGAGATATCAATCATACCGGCGTCCATTAAATGTTATCCTTCAACATGGAGCGTCGGGTAGCGTCTCGAGTAGCCTTCAACAGGCGCGACACCTCGTTGCCACCTGTACCTCGGACTGCTGTCTGGCCCGAATTCTGGCTGTTCTGTCTGTCCATCCTGTCCATCATCGCGCTGACCGGACAACCCGCCGGGATTCCTCTTTTCGTCCGTGACATATTGACAATATACCGGCAGGCAATTCGCATATGCAGATCTCTCAGCTTTTTTAGAGCCATGACCGCCGCATCGTACGGCTCGCGAAGCGATGGTGTGTTCTGCGCCAATGTCCTCACGGATCTCGGAGTGTTGGCCAGATGTAGCAAATAATCCCTATGCTGTCCGGGCATGTAACGCCTCATCCTTTCCATGAATCCGCCGTCGCCGCCCTTGTTCTGTTCCGAGGGAGCTGGACGTCGCTTTTCGCGCTGTGTAAAGTCGATGTCGAGGAAAATATCCAGCGCATGCATGAGCGAGCTCTGTCCACCCGACGGCCCACTCAAGTCTAGAAGATGGCTGTCGAGCACACCGTCGTATATCCACTCAGGAGCATCTGGACCACTGGCGTCGCTTCCGCAAAACCATGGTCGAATCTCCCAATAGAAGACGTGCGGATCACATAATGGCTGCACTGACTGTATGATGTCGCTAATATCTTCTATTATTCCCGTCAACCGATCCAAATCCCTAGCAACTTTAGACGTGGCGATATACGTGGATAGATTGGGGAGCCGGTTGTACTCGTCGATGATCTGCAATGCTTCTACGCCTCGAAGCTCTACCGTATAGCTCACAGAGTAGAAGAACCGCTCGTCATCAGTGCCGGAAAACACGTCCAACACGCGCATGTTCTCTATCGAAAGCTGCTGCGCGGGATTTACGAGTTCCCAGTTCCATAGCACGGTGTCTGCATAGGTAAGGATCGGTGCGATTCCCAGGAGACGTGACACTTCTACAAGGGGAATGGCTAGGGATTCGGGTACGTGAATTGGTGAAGCGCCCTCTGACGGGGCGGAGTGCGCAAAGTAGTGCGCTAGAAAGGCGAGGACGTGATGCGCTCTCTGAAGCAGCGACTTTTCAAATTGTAGATCGGCAACGTCGAGAACAGGCCACTAGTGGAAAATCCGCATCAGTGGCGATTTTCAACCTTCGACAGTCAAAAACTTACCGATTTGATA
The DNA here is from genome assembly GCA_028551335.1 of Armillaria sp. CMW 4456. Lineage (NCBI taxonomy): Eukaryota > Fungi > Basidiomycota > Agaricomycetes > Agaricales > Physalacriaceae > Armillaria > Armillaria sp. CMW 4456. The sequence continues at coordinate 91,892 of JANDKJ010000512.1, read as the reverse complement.
TTCGATCTCCACGCCTCTCCCCTATGCCGTTTGTTCATGGCATCCTCATCCTCGTCTGTAGCCAAGACCAGGGCCTCGGGCGCGTCGGACAAGGCAAGCTCCCATATAGCATACTTGGATGGTAGCCTAGGAAGTGGTTGGCGCGGCATGAAGCCTGTTTCATCGTCAATGTCGAATTCTGAGGGTGAACGGGTTATGTCGATATCGATGGTCTTGTGAGGGTAAGTGAAGCTGCCCATGGAGTTGAGTAGCGAGAGAACGCGTCTGAGAAGGTGGTAAGGAGAAGGTAGGAGGTTAACGATATCGAGAGGTGAGCTGGCGGAGCAGTGGTAAGCTGAGCTGTGAAGTATTCTTTCCATGGTTGAGATGGGGGTTGAGCAGCGTTCTCTTTGGCGTTTATATATCCTTGCACACCGCACCGGAGGCATCATACATCAGTAATAATTAAACGTCTTGCGCCGTATTTTCAGCTGTATTTTTCCCTAACTCGTCCCAGCTGTTCCGTTGATCCACGACCGTGACTCTCATATCGGAAACGAGCGATCCGGGCATATACAGAGAGAAAAGACGCTCGACCCTGAGATCTCGAGATGCCAGGTTGCGACCCTTCCCAATCTTACCCCAATAGCCGTTTCCTACGCGAAACGATATGGGGCAATTCCGTTACTGATCTCACTCCCGTTGCAAGTCGAGAACCAAGTGGCTGTGCTGATGGCGGCACGTGTCTTGCTTCAATAACCGCATCGGTTCGGATTGAAGCTGATGTCACCCGCCTGCCCAGGTTGCAAAGGTGCCGAATGTCATTCATGAAATGGTGAACCATTCTCCATTCCACCGGTCCGCTTTTTTGGGGAAGCAGAAAGATAATCCAACCGTTTTGGTCCGTCTTGCTACTGTCCTAGTCATACCGATCCTTGAGTCATTGACGGTATCTATAATCTGCCATCTGTCGTATCGCCAAGTAGCGATAAAGCGGATGATTCAGTCCGAAGTCCTTCAGCAACGTCATGGACAGCTTTTCCCCTGTGCACATTGAGTTCCGCCCGTTATTGACCGACTTTTTTTTTAGAGGCGAAACCTTTCGCGTGCTCACATCACGGCACCGGCATTCTTATTCACTCTTTGTTCGTTCCTTCTCCGTTGAGGCCGTTGGCTTAAACAAGGTCGCTTCAGTTTGGATGACTAAAATTATTAGCTACATTTACACACGGCGTGAATACCGTTCGCAACTATCTGCTCCATGAGAAGACAAGCGCTCCGGAAATATAGTTTGTGGCGCTAAGATCGAGAGTAACTATTGTAAGCAGTGAAATTGGAGCGTCATCAGAAATCCAACCAATCTCATCGACTAGATGCAAATCTACTTCCAGCTCACCCAGACAAAATTACCATCCGCGTTATCCACGATTTTGCACTTGCGTTCTATAATCTCAAGCACCTTCTCCCGAATCCCCATTTTCCCATTGTGATGTTCAAGTACCTTTCCCACAACTTCTTCAACGGTATATCCTGTCCCCGGTGAATCGATATCGTTGCCTCGAACAATAGCTTCGATTTCTTTCTCCGTAGGCAGGCCAAATTTATGGTATGGGTGAGGCTTAGCACTGAAATAACGAGAGGTTTCTATATCACGATCCTGGCCGTCGAGAGCGGAATCCTCTTTGGCATCACTTTTCACGGTTGCCGTGCTCTCCTGGGGTGAAGTTCCCGCTTTATTTGTTGAATCCCCAGTGTCTGTGTTTGATCCTGCCTTCGGAGCTGCATCATTTTCTGGAAGATATAATTTTGGTGCTTGAGTGAGGAATGCAGACTCGGCCGAGAAAAACCGTGAGACAATATCATCCGTGACATCTTTTATGGAGTTTGGAGACCATTGTGGTGGTCCCTTGGATTTGTCGATGAGCTTGGCGGTAATACCAGTAATGAAATCTGAACTGGCGCCTGACTAGTGCGTTTCCAATGTACTCATTCCAATAATGAGAGGCAAATAGCACGTACGCAGTAAGCCGTGGCTATTCTTAATTCCATGTTGAGTGCTTCCCATAGGTCCAGATTCCGGCCGCGACGTATTGCCGCGAGGGCTACTTTCAAACTGGTGGGGCTACGGAGCAGTAGAAGTTCCAAGGTCTTGGATGCCCAACCACTGACCAGCTCGTCTTTGTCAGATTTGAACCTGGTCAAATCGTCTATGATCTTCTCGACGGAATCGTGACGGAATGCCGAATCCAGAGCAACGCGTGTAGCTCCAACAAGTATGGACGATGGTTCGTCAGGTTCTCGTTCCGCAGAATTCTCCTCAAGAATGCCATTGACCTCGACAGATGCAATGTCGTAATCAGCATCCTCTATACCGGCTAGGGCTTCAAGAACAGTGGGAATCCGGCGGGACGGAATGAAATGAGTTGCTAAGCCATGTTCACTGATACGCTTGCGGTCAATGAATGCCGCGGCATGTAGAATTTACTCACAATACCGCTCTGCCCTTCAGACGGGCGCCAGTCAAACTGAGATAGGTCCCTATTTCGCCATCAAGCCTGGAAAGGTAGTAGCTGCCTCCAACATCAGGGCAATAGCCGATATCAGTCTCCGGCATAGCAAACAATGTGTTTTCTGTGGCCACCCTGAAAGTTGCCGGCGCAGACAGACCAACACCACCGCCCACTAGCGCGCGCGTTCAGAACGGGAAGACATCGAAAACGTGGACACTCACTTGTGATGCCATCCATCAAAGCCACGTATGGCTTTTGTATCGTTGCCAACAAGTAATCCAGTTCAAACCTAAACATCACTGGATAGGTATAGAGGTACGCCGAGGGTTGGAACCACGTACTCGTCTTTGAAGAATTTGATAGCATGTTTCCTAGTTTCAGGATCTGCTGCGTTCTGCGCAACACCTCGTTGCAAGACCTTCATTCAGATCCAGGGAAACGGGAATGAATGAATTAAGCTCACTAGCAACATCACCACCTGCGCAAAACGCTCTCCCAGTACCTCTGCCCAAGATGACTCCGCATAGATCAGACTTTCTCCACGACTTGAAATATAACGATGAGTTGGATCTTAGGATGGAAAATCAGTGTCCACCTCGATTTTGGGTCGTAGTAGACCCAGCATTTGCTCGTCGAGAGCATTGAGCTTTTCAGGCCGATTGAGCGTATAAGCCCGGAGCTCGGAAAGAGACTCGAATTTAACCGTATCCTTAAAATTATAAAATTATCTACTGTTCGCGAATAACGACAGAGAGCTGCAGCATACCTCGGCCGTCGTCGACATCATGTGCGACGCGATTTGTCGAGTTCGCTTCAGTGCGCTGGCGCCTCCTCGAGACATGCTCTTGATGATAGTCGGGACCAACATGGGAGCCGGACTCGGAAGAGCTATCTATCTGTCCGCTGAGATCGACTTTGGGGAAAGGACCGGCTATGTACTCCAACGCTTCCGGAACGGAGGAAAATAAATCAGATGAAATTAGATAATAAGCTTCGTGACGTCTTGAACCCTAACCACGACCACATTGAATATCTCACTGCCATGGACATCGTCGACGACGAGATCGAGTCTATCCTCTTCATCATAAGGGAGATATCCAGTAAGTGACGACCACTCTTTCGAAAATATCTGCACGACTCTGGAATCAGTATACAAGATACCGCCCTTGAAAGTCAATGCGGGCCATCGCGCCATGGAATGGGGCGATCTGAGCAATCCTCTTTGGAAGGGCCGTCTGAAAATTGTAGAGAAATCTTCTGGCGCATCCCTACTCTTCGAGGATGCACAGACAGGTGCGACGGGTCCAAAACACCACCCAGAGCAACACTATTGACAGCTTCACAGGGGAATGTGGGTCGCTGACATGCTTCTTGCTCTGGTCCTAATTGTTCGCAAGTATTTGCCAAGACTGCATATGATCCGGATCATCCTTCTGTTGAAGCCGTGCTAGACTCGTCACGATACTTTGTTGTTCGGGTCGAGGATGATGGAAAGAAGGCTTACATTGGGCTTGGATTTACCGAGAGAACTGACAGTTTTGACTTCAGTATGTTAGAACTCATGCAAGCATGCTACCTTCTCATCCCCTTGTAGACGTCGCGCTCCAAGATTTCTCCAAGTACGTGGACGCGTTCCTTCCCGGGTGTGTGTGCTCACCCTGGTCTCCAGGCGCCATAGGGCAGCTCTTCAACTACCCCATGTGGATGCTGAAGGACCCTCTCCACATCTACCAGCTGGTCCTAAAAAAGACTACAGCCTCAAGGATGGGGAAACATTCAGAATTGCTATCCCAGGTAGAAGCAAACCTGCCTCAGATACCAATCTCCTAGGATCATCAACACAGTCTTCGTCTCAAACTGCCATGGGGGGTGCCATTCCACTCCTACCTCCTCCTCCGAGTTCCAAGAGACGATCGTAATATGTATCCAAGATGTTTTTCAATGGATATATTGTCTTGAAATTAACAACTTTTGTGTTGCTACTCACTTGTACAGAATACTTCTCACAAAGGAAAGGCACTTGTAAATGCGTTATTCATGACTTAACGAACACTGATGTTCAGGTGTGGTTCCAAGAATAGTGCACTGATGCGATTGGGTTGCCAATTTAGAACAGAGTATTATGTTCATGGAACGTCGTGTTGAAAGTATCATCATCTTGATTATCATTGTCGTTGAGAGTCCGACGCATTCGCTGATGATTACAGAGTGTGCTGTGCTTTGTAAGGTGTGTTTCACGTATTGTAACAGCTATGCGCTGCGCCCAGATCAGGCTGTTTTCATGGACAATACTTTTATAGGCATCCGGTTATCCGTGTGATGCACAAGCTCCAGAGTAGCTCCCTTGACGGCGGAAGGTTGTGTACACTGCATCTCCCGGGGCCAATTACACGCCGACTTCGGTTCACGGTTGTTAAGCACAGTTGGAACGACTTCGCGTTGTGTTCTCGTCACCTTCCTTGATGATAGATCAAGAGCACCATTGATAAACTTACCTCTATGGTTTATTCTATGGCAAAACTGCAGCTGTTGGCCATCACCGATTCGATCTGTAAGGGCTCGTTCCGTTCTTTCTGTGATACCTCTTTAACAGTGCTTGATCAAGACCGTCACTATTCTTTAATCAAGTGCCAGTGAGTGCCCACTAACCTTCCTTTGACGGTAGAAGTGTTCATCTATGTCACGCAACGGCAATCGGAGTTTATGTGTACCCTGAAGGAATGCCGGATTGTTCGGCCAGCCCGCCAACCTTGCTGAAATCTGCTATGCCCTTATTATCTTATACATATCTGCCGCATTTCTCTATTCCAGGCCCGGCGCTTGATGCTTCTGACCACAACATTCTCCAGTAAGCAGCTATCCTATATACAAAATAATTGCATTGAACTGTTTTCAATAGTGCTACTTCCGTAAGTGGACCTGTCCGAGAACCGATCCAAGCCTGCATTGAGTCCGACTATTTTTCTTGTTTCAATAGACGACATTAATCCGAGCAGACTGCGGAATGTTACGGGGTCCTTCTTAACTGTTGTATCGTGAGAATGTCTCCGATGTTGTCCCGATTAGCGAAGTCTTGAGCCTTGCTATTGAATCAAGGCAAATGTCCGCCTCCTCTGCCCACGTGTAGGTAAGTTGACATCTACTATTCATCATATGAAACGTGGAAATTTTTTAAAGCACTCTTATGCTTGGATTTCTTGGTGTCGAAGAAGGGCCATGACTTCGCGGTGCCCGTTGTCACTATGGCATCTGAGAGCTCTACCATTACGCGCCCAAGCCCGATGTGCACCCGCTCGTTGCGGTCGGACGGATACCGGGTTTTTATGTACAACCCAACGACTAGACATAACCATTCTACAAGCTATAAAATGCTTGGAGGTTGATACACAATTTTACTGACTTCATAATGTTCAAAAAATTCTCCATTCTCGCATCACTTCTCTCCATTCTTTCAGCTTTTGTGCGGGCTCAAGCTGATACCAATCCGTACGATGGCTATCAAGTGAGCGTTCTCTAGAGATGTCATCCATAGTGAAATCAATTAGGTTATAGGTCTACGTGTCTCCGTACTACGCTGCCGAAGTCGAAGCTGCCGCTGCCACGATCACTGACTCGTCCCTCTCTGCAAAAGCCTCGGCCGTCGCTGAAAATCCGACATTTATCTGGTTCGACCTTGTCTCAAAGGTACCCAAAATGGGAACCTATCTCGCAGAGGCTCAATCCTTGCAAAAATCAGAAGGCACCAACTATCTGGTGCAGATCGTAGTCTACGACCTCCCAGATCGCGACTGTGCTGCATCGGCTTCGAATGGAGAATTTAGCATTGCTGACGATGGTCTTAATAAGTACAAGGATTACATCGACCAAATCGTTGAACAGGTTTCTCGTACGTGACTTTCCTGTGCCCAAACGTCCGCGAACTCATATTAAACAGAGTATACTGATGTCCGTGTTGTTGCTGTCATTGAGCCTGACTCACTTGCCAATCTTGTCACAAATTTGAGCGTATCTAAATGTGCCGGTGCTGAAGATGCCTATAAGGTGTGTAATACCCACATTTGATCCTTCTGGCTTGAATCGCTCTGACACATGGTTACCAGGAGGGAGTTACCTACGCCATGCAACAGCTTAGCTCCGTCGGGGTCTATATGTACCTTGATGCCGGCCACGCTGGATGGCTGGGCTGGCCCGCCAACCTGAGTCCGGCCGCCGAACTCTTCAACGACCTGTACACCGCTGCTGGGTCTCCCGAATATGTTCGCGGGCTAGCAACGGACGTCTCTAATTACAATGCCCTCAAGTTAGTCATCTCCCTGTCCTTCAAGACCCTGTATTGATTACCGTCTCTACTTCAGCGCCACAACTGCGGATCCTGTCACGTCCGGAAACTCTAACTACGATGAACTTCACTATATTGAGGCCTTGGCTCCTTTGCTCACGTCTTTCCCGGCCCATTTCATCGTTGATCAGGGTCGTTCTGGTCAACAAAATATCCGCAATGCGTGGGGTGACTGGTGCAATGTCGTTGGTGCTGGGCTTGGAACCCGTCCCACTAATGATACTGGCTCTGACCTCATTGACTCTATTGTTTGGGTCAAGCCTCCTGGTGAATCTGATGGAACGAGCAATACCAGCTCTTCCAGATATGATTCTAGCTGTGGTTTGTCGTAGGTTTCCCGCTTCTCTCACTTGATCCGCCCATGTTCATTCATCGTACAGCGATTCCGCCACAGATGCTCCAGAAGCTGGAACATGGTTCCAATCCTACTTTGCAGACTTGGTGACCAATGCCAACCCTTCATTCTGATAATATGCGTTGTTTTGTACATCCCTGACACGTTCTTAATCGTTCGACACTTGTCCGCGTTTCAGAATGAATTCAATCACTTGGAAATGTACTTCAACGTGTCCAATTTCAACGTTCTAACGCGATTATGAGCCAGCCGGACAATATCATTCATTGTCTTTGAAAAAAAAAATTGCGAAGGATTCGGACCGTCTATTGCTATTCCGAGTCTTTTAATGAACGTCGCAGCGCCACTTATTCGAATTGAGTGCGAAACTCACGTGGATAGTGATAACGATTCCAATGAGCCATCCGATAAGGCGACTTATCATCCTTTATCATCCTACATCTGTGATGACACCATACTTCCTGCGCTCCAACCTTGGGCATATATTTGGAGGACTGGTCCCTTGATACTCTATGCTATGCTTTATCAAACTCTTTCGATGCAAAACAAAGCCAGAACGGCTCCAATTTTCCGACGCTGCCAGACAGCTATCTATCACCTGCCTCTCCTTGTCCGTCTTGTCCAATCGTGTTGCCGATAAAGAACCGAGAGTTGTCGACCAGCATTCCCCATTGCACACCAAAACTTTATGTCGGGATACTTTTGTCAGGAACTGACAGCTATTTCTTCCGGCGGTACCCCTTCGGCTCAATGAATATTGTGTGTCCGTCGATGATTCGACACATTAAAGGTTCCTTGCGACAAGCCTGACATCATATTCGGATGAACTGGCAGGGTTCGCCCCGAGTTAACCGACGATGATCAACTACTCTGTGAGAGCCTCAAGGTACGAGAGACCACTCAGAACCGACGTCTCTCCGCTCATTGCTGTCGGCTGAACACCGGAACTACAAGCTCGTCACGTTCCAATGGCCATGTAGTCTTATAAAACTAATCGAATCATCATGGAATCCTTACAGTCGTTCCACATCGTGGTCTTTCAGTCCGTCTTTCGTCAAGATGTTCAAATTTTCAGCTCTCGCAGCGCTCGTAGCGATACTTCCAGCTTTTGTTGAAGCTCAATCTCAACTGTACGGCCAATGCGGCGGTATCGGATGGAGTAAGTGTCCAGTTGCTGCGCCTGGCGATCTTCTGCTGACATGTACGGCAGGTGGTGCGACAACTTGCGTGTCCGGATCGACGTGCACCTACCTAAATGATTATTATTCTCAGTGCCTGTTCGTAGTGATTTCCTCGCATGGCATACTATTAATCTGAATTCATCATTTGCAGTCCGGGTTCGGCAGCGTCGACTACCGTCACTTCAGTATCTTCCTCTACGGCGTCAGCAACTTCCACCACGTCTGGAGCTGGATCCTCCCCAAGCTCGGCTCCGATTGCCGGAAACCCTTTCGAGGGCTATGAGGTTTGTGCTCACCAAGTCCCTTGATTACTTCACTGACGCATGCTACAAAGATCTACTTGTCTCCTTATTATGCAGCTGAAGTCACAGCCGCTGCTCAGAGTATGTCAAACTCTGCCAAGGCCTTGGAGATCGCCCAGGTTCCTACCTTCACCTGGTTCGACCAGGTCGCAAAAGTGCCTGATTTGGGAACCTATCTTGCGGATGCCCAGTCTTTGCAGACATCATCCGGCAAAAAATACCTAGTCCAAATCGTCGTCTACGACCTTCCGGACCGTGACTGTGCTGCTTTGGCTTCTAATGGAGAATTCAGTATCGCCGATGATGGCTTAAGCAAGTATGAGAACTATATTGATCAGCTGGTCGCACAGATTAAGCGTGGGTGACCAAGAAGATCACTACCCCGCAAATACTGACAACAAGAATAGAGTTCCCTGATGTCCGTGTCGTCGCTGTGATTGAGCCCGATTCTTTGGCCAACCTTGTGACGAACTTGAGTGTCAGCAAATGTGCTAACGCTCAAACTGCGTACAAGGTGGGATTTGCTTCTTTACTTCATTCTACCAAATCTGACACTTTCCGCAGGCCGGAGTCACTTATGCTATGCAACAACTCAATTCCGTCGGTGTTTACATGTACCTTGACGCAGGACACGCAGGATGGCTGGGATGGCCCGCCAACTTGAGTCCAGCTGCTCAGCTTTTCAACAGTCTTTACACTTCCGCCGGGTCACCTCAATTTGTCCGCGGATTGGCGACTGATGTTGCCAACTACAATGCACTCTCGTAAATTCATTATTTGTCTCTTATCAGCTCTAACGTTAACTCTGTTCCAATAGTGCCGCTTCTCCGGATCCCATCACTTCCGGGAACCCCAATTACGACGAGATCCACTACATCAATGCCTTGGCTCCCCTTTTGACCTCCATGCCTGCTCACTTCATCGTTGACCAGGGACGCTCTGGCCAACAGAATATCCGTACGGCCTGGGGTGACTGGTGCAACGTCAAGGGAGCTGGATTCGGAACTCGCCCCACAACAAGCACCGGGTCGTCCCTGATTGATTCTATTGTTTGGGTCAAACCCGGAGGTGAATGTGATGGAACTAGCAACACCAGCTCTCCCAGATACGACGCACACTGTGGTCAATCGTGAGTGGTTTTGTAAAGACTTCCATTTTGCTGCTCAGGTTTCGTTTCCTCTAGTGACGCTGCACAACCCGCGCCTGAGGCTGGATCATGGTTCCAAGCCTACTTCGAGACGTTGGTCGCTAACGCCAGTCCCGCCCTCTAGGGCATGCGCAGTAGCGTTGTACATTTATTTTTGTGATATAAAATGATACCTGGGGTCTATATATAGTAACATGATCTTGATTCCATAAATAACTCGTTTCTTATCTCTGGGGAGATAACCGCCTTATCTCGGGGTAAAATGATCCAGCTGAACTTGTGCTGCTGCTGGTCCGCACGTAGTCAGGGCTCTGATGCGTTTCGGTTAAAAGTTCTGCCCTTGATCCGCCATACGACGTCCATCGGGTTACAAGGACTAAAAATTTTGTGAAAAAAAAAACAGGAATGATCTGTACTTCAGATCTGCATGGATATCGGTCCGAATTTGACTGAATGTTCATCCTGCACAACATCTTCAGCAGGATGGTAGACGGAGCACAACGAGTAAAATTCGAAGCATATTCAAATGGGAGGAAGATGGAGATAAGATCACCCTCCGTCGGTGATGCCATTCAAATTCTAGCTGACTAATATTCACGTGACTGGGGTGGATATGTCTCAGCGTTACCGTTCGGCATCGACTTTCGCGTCCTCAATTTTATCAGATAATTGCCGGCTGGCTCCACCCTCACTCAAACCATCATGCTGTCCAGAATTTCACGGACGACATCACGCAGGGCGGTGACAGCGAAGGCATCTAGCTCCGTAATAAGTGGCCGTCGAGGGCTGGTGCAGCCGTCTGGTGCGGACAGAGCAAGCGTCGTCGACCTACCTTCGACGTATCAACATGAAACTCACTTTACGCCGCGATCCGGTTCGTTTTCTGCATATTGATGAAAGGAAATTGCCAACGAAATGCTTAGATATGCTCGGGTTCAAGCTGGAGATGCCTCGTCGGGAGGGCTCGGTACATGAGAAAATTCGGCCAATCTATCTGGATTTGCAGGTGCGAGAGACCTTATAGTGTTGGGTCTGCAGTGGTGTTTACTGTGGTGCAGGCGACAACCCCACTTGACCCCCGGGTGCTGGATGCCATGCTTCCCTACATGACCGATCAGTATGGCAATCCACACAGTCGGACGCATGCTTATGGATGGGAGGCTGAGCAAGCAGTGGAGGATGCACGAAAGGTATGAGTCAGCTCTTGGAATTCGGGACACGGTTATCTTCATTTGTTTCATGCCAGCACGTCGCGGATCTCATTGGAGCGGACGCCAAGGACATTGTCTTTACGTCGGGCGCAACCGAAACGAATAACATGGCAATCAAGGGTGTCGCACGCTTTCACAAAGAAAAGAAAAGACATATCATAACGACACAAACCGTGAGTTTTTGCGACTTTTCAAAGACAACAAACCGTTTTCACACGGATTAGGAACATAAATGCGTATTGGACTCGTGCCGAAAACTTTCAGAAGAAGGTTTTGATGTGACATATCTGCCCGTACAGCATAACGGCGTTGTTGATCTCGATGTACTGGAAGAGGCCATACGACCCGATACTTCTCTCGTTTCGATCATGACGGTGAACAACGAAACCGGAGTCATTCAGCCAATTAGAGAAATAGGTGCCCTCCTTCGGAAGCACCGAGGAGTTTACTTCCACACCGATGCCGCTCAGGCCGCTGGAAAAATTAACTTGGATGTCAACGAAATGAACGTCGACTTGATGAGTATCTCTGGTCATAAGATTTACGGTCCGAAGGGCATAGGCGCCGCGTACGTCAGGAGACGGCCAAGGGTTCGACTTGAACCTATTTTGAGTGGAGGTGGTCAGGAACGTGGTTTGCGCAGCGGAACACTAGCGCCACCACTGGTTGTTGGTTTGGGAGAAGCTGCAAGAATAGCAAAACTAGAGATGGCGGTGCGTTATTTTAATCCTTCTTGGCGCTATGATGATACCCGCACGCAAAAATATGAACGGGGTGATATCTGCACTGTTTATTCAGTTGCTATCTATGTCAGCCTCGTCATGACATTTGTGCAGGGGTACTGAGTAACATTTTTACTTTCATCCATTTTTGGCCTAGGTCCTTTACTCTGATTACTGAACTTGGTTATTTCAGAGGGATCATGCGCGTGTAAAAGAGCTATCAGAACGGTTGATACGAACCATCAATGAGCAGGTGGAGCACGTTGTTCGAAATGGAGATGTGAATGGCTATCCGGGCTGCGTCAACCTTAGTTTCTCGTATGTTGAAGGGGAAAGTCTGCTCATGGCATTAAAAGTAGGTCTTGGCCGCTTTTGTGATGAAGACCTTCTCAAGCAGCTAATATAGGACATCGCGCTATCATCGGGTAGTGCTTGTACATCAGCATCTTTGGAGCCGTCATATGTCTTGCGAGCCCTTGGTAAGTTGCCCAGGTTTGATGCTCGGCACGACTTTCTAACCTGGCGTAGGCGCGGCTGAAGACATGGCTCACTCGTCACTACGATTCGGTATTGGTCGGTTCACCACGGAAGCAGAGATTGATTTTGTTGTGAAACATATTGTCAGTACTGTCACCAAATTGCGGGAAATGAGGTAGGTGAAAAATATCATCACCGCCACAATAACTGAAAAATATTTTACAGCCCGCTGTGGGAAATGGTTCAAGAGGGCATCGACATCAACTCGATTGACTGGTCGCAGCACTAATTGCATGAGTCGATATTTACATTCTGTTCTCCGTACATGGTCATAATTACCACTTGTATTTTTTACGGAAGTATTTTATGCTGCCGTCATTGATGAATTGGGCACGGACCAGCCCCTTCACACTCCGCCACGGAGGCATTCAAACTCAGCAGAATTCCTAACCTTATCGTTCTTTTCCTCACACCCACCACTGCAGCATGTCAAACCCCAGGCAGAGGCTCTATATTGGCAGTAAGAGCCATCTTCGAGCAGGCTACGCCAGATACGGACTCTGACATTTTGGCTGAACAGGATTGCCCCCCGACGTGCGTTCTGATGATGTCTCGAAATTCTTCGACACCTATGGACGAATTGTGGACTGCCGTGTGATGACTGGTTAGTCCAAGCGAATAAGCCACAACTTGCGCTTGTGTTGACGGCCGTCGTTCTTAGGTTTCGGTTTCGTCGAGTTCGAGGCTGCCAAGGTAAATTCTGGATGCATACCGTTTGTAGCGTGTCGCTGACTGATGGGAAGGATGCCGAGGACGCCGTCACTCACTGCAACGGCAAGCCTTTCATGGGCGCAAAGTATGTCCATGGTTTGTTGCGTGATTGTTTCCGTACTTATTTCGACGTAGCATCGTCGTGGAGTTTGCCAAAGAAGGCCGGCCTCGTCGGGAACCATACGAGGACCGCAGCCATGGCTACGGGTATGAAGGCAGACATCTATTGTGTAAGCTGATTGACCGTTCACTTTTCCAGTAGAAGCACTCGCTCGCGTAGGCCCCCCGGCTTCCGTATTCTCGTTCAAAACGTCGCCCGTGAAGTCAGCTGGCAGGTACGGAAAGTTTTGCACAGTTTCGTCGTCCTGGCCCTTCCCACGCTTGCCCCCTTGATTGGATGTGTGCGCCGAGGCCCTATGGTATTTGCCAATTTTTCGTTTGTCTGTCCGACGTTTTGGGAGGGCCCCTTTGGATTATCGAGTGTTATACTTTGGCGATGGACCCTGATGTTGTCGTCTCGCTATATTAGGACCTGAAAGATTTTGGCCGGGATGCTGGTAACGTGACATTCGCTGATATCGACCGCGATGTCGTGGGTCAAGGGTAGGTCTTCAATGTACTCGTTGGGGTGTAGCTGATTACTTTCCCATAGTATTCTCGAATACCTTAGCCGCGATGATGCGGACCGTGCCATTCGAGACTTGGATGGCAAAGAGCTTCGTGGAAAAATTGTTCGCGTCGCTGATGATAGCGTAAGTGGTTCAGTCCTTGGATTTTGCAAGTCGGTATTGAAAGCAATGCTTAGCGCTCTGGTCCCGACAATTACAGACGCGACGACCGTCGTGATGACCGTCCTCCCCGTGAAGACCGCTATAGGGATGACCGCAGCTACAGAGACGACAGAAGCTACAGAGACGACCGCAGCTACAGAGATGACCGCGGCAGCAGGGATGATCGTGGCTACCGCCGGGACCGCTCAAGATCGCCTCGTCGTGACCATGAGGATCGACGAAGGTCGCCGCCTCCCAGGAAAGATTATGATGATAGGAGGCCAACAGGGTACGATGATTACCGGAGAGTGGGTTATGATGATCGCAGAGTACCTGATTATCCTGAACGCCGTAGGGACGAAAAAAGACGCGACGAGAAGGATGACCGGTACGACGACAGACCCCCAAGACAGGCGAACGGTGATGGAGGATGGACTCGTTGAGGATCTTTAGGTATCTGGCCTCCCTCACAAGATATTCAGAAAAAACGGACGGCATTGTTTCAAACGGTTATCTTTTTTGGTCTTCTGTGCACCCAATTGTTCTATATCCGGACCGTGTACTTTTCTGCTGATGGTCTATACTCGTATTGGTTTCGACTACCCTCGATCGATGGCGTCGGGTGGGTCCGCTGATGGACGTTGTGAGGATGGATGTTTTTGTTCTGCTTGTGGGAACTTGCAACAATCACGAAGCGCTTAGGTCGAGGCCCCAGGCTCACGGAACAACATCCGAAGTCGAATACAAAAACAATAAGGCTCACGAGTACGGGTGACGGACCGTGTGGTAAAATGCTTTGTCTATCCAGAGTGGAAAAGGGTATGTATACGCTACGATTCGTTGATGTAAAACACAATGGACGAGTCATGGCCGAATCCTAACCAAGCAATGTCCTGCTTGTCGCGGTCGGCTCCGAGTTCCACGACGGAGTTATCCCGCATTATTGTCCATATGGCAACATCTGTCCTTGTGCCGGTCTTGGTAGCCTTACACAGTTTTTGCCGGAGGATGTGAAGTGCCATGGTCGGCAATGCTTTGATCTTTACGGGCTGTGTCTGGAGGAGCCGGGCGAGGTCGATGGTTGGACTCATGGTTCGATAGGCATTCAGTTCTTGTGTACGTGTTTAGTTTTAACAATTGGGAATGAACGTGTCAATGTACCTATCAGACGTTTACTCAGGCGGTTGGTCTGGTCTTGGGGTTGGGCTGGTGCCTCTTCAAGCAAACCGTGTTCTAATGAAAGTTGATCGCTCAGAATGTAAGGAGAAACACAGCTCACGTACTAGATCGAAGATTATTCCATTGAGGATGCTTTCTGATGAGCTCATCCTCGGAGCCTGCGTCATTGTGCAAAATATGCGACAAGTAGAAGAGCTCGGAGTCAGTCCGTTCCTTGGAGGATATCTATAGTGGGCGTCAATTGCAGAATTCCCATCGACTTCCGTTCTCGCCGAATGTGCTTACCGCTGTTGCGTCCAAAGCCAAGAGGGAAGGGATCTTTGCGATGATGAATTGACGGGAGTGCCTCGCCTGATCAGTTTCTGTTGGGGGGGAGGGAATCAATAAACAACATTCCCGTCCTCACCGATACGCGGACCTTGGACAAGTGGGTTGTTGCGTATGTAGAGCGTCTCCAGACAGGGACACCAAGCCGCAAGCGCGTCAATATCTCGCCAAGACCCAAGTCCGTTTGCAGACAATGAAACAGATTTGATCGTTGGTAGCGGAGATTGGTGCTCGGTGAGAAACGGTATCTCGTTGATGTTATTCGACGTTAGGATCATGCTGGTCAATCTGCCCAACCGAGGTAGGCCGAGGGATGAACGGAGAAATGTGGGAATTCTTACAAAGTGCATGAATGGCTGAGACATTCAGTGATATGGATCCAGTCGCTTAATGAATTGCTATCTAGATTGATGCCCCGTATTGTAACTGTCGGAGAAGTAGTGTCCAGACCTTTGGAGAGGTGTGTGAGGCGGTTGTAGCCCATCTCAACCTGTTGGAGATTCGGCATGAAGCGGACGATCTCGAGCATCTGCTCCCAGGATGTGAGCGTGTCATTCAGTTGAAGGTCTGTCAATCTCATGAACGCTGACGATATCTTGGAGGCATCTGTGGGGTCGGCGAGCCGGTTTCGACTGAAATAACGTATCGTGGTAAGAATCAAAGAGTTACAGCAGTGGGCGTGAAACTTACTTCAGAACCAACCTTACAAGCCCTGGAAGCTCTGCAGTAATGCTAGCAACCACATCCCACGAGGGAACAAGGTTCATCGAAAGATCTAGTCCGCGCACGTCTGCCCGATACTTGTGTTAAACACCGTTTCGTGTATATGTGAATTGACCTTACTGGGGCAAGTCTGCTTGATGGTGCCTCGTGCGTCGCTTTTGCAGACAAGTTCATTGTCGAGGCTGATTTCCCGGAGTTTCTCCAGGTTCGAGAACTTTTGCCTGATTTTATCGAGATTTACAGCTTCTATCTCGATGGCTCCGCGCGATGAACCTAGAATAACTTTCTCCGTGGATTCAGATCCGTGTGGGAGCTCGATATACTTGGACTGCAGTGCCTCCAGGAAAGATCGCCCGTATGATACATTTGATGATGGGCGGATGAACGAGCCAGAGTTGGGTATCCTTACTGGGCTTTAATGCAGGAATACGCCTGGGGAGCACGGAAACTTACCGACAGGAGAAGTATCGCGTTCCATCCCTGACACCGTCGTGTTTTCCGCGTTCGGGATTATCCCATTCGACGCCCAGCCATGTTCCTGTTGTCCCACGGACAGATCCAACAAAACGGATGCTTCCTATGTGTCCGGAGAGGCTGATACGGGTCCCTACTGGAGGTAACTCCATGGCGTCGAGAGCCAAGCGCAAATTTGGCGTCTGTAAAGCCTGGTCCGGATAGGCGGCCCGGGAGCCGGGAATATTTCCTTACGTAGTAGGGGTGGGCGATCCAACTCCTCCAAGTTAGTGCTAGTTGTTTTCAATTCATCGAAGACAGCTGTAGACTCTATACATATTTTGCTCTTTCCCATCCGTCTAAAAGACATAATAATAGCTCTTTTGTATTGATGAACTACAACCAAACCACTTGCTGAGAATCCACGGAGGGGTCAAATGATATACCTATTCATTTGCCTTCTCACTCAATCAACCCATTCACACAAAGGTATAATGATACTCCAATACGTGGAACGGGTTTGGGGTAATTTCTAACTGTAAGACGGATGTAAATGAAGCAAACCATTATTACTTTTCGTAACAATTATAGTATTACAAAACATCAGATTACTGTACGGTTTCTCCTACAGTTTGGACGATGGTACAAAGGCATTGGATTCAATCTCAGTGAAGATATCAAAGTTTCGCTGGAGGACTATCCGAGTAGTCAACTAGAGAGGAAAATAAGCGTTCCGACCTAGCATCGAGCAAAAGGGCAAAATACTTACTCCTCCTTTAATAAAGCGGCACACCGCACGATGCAGGCGTCCTTTTGACCCTCCTCGTGTCTCGTCTCCCTCATACGTGAGCACCCCCTCCGTCCCACCAGACACAAAAGACCCCTCAAGTCTCCTAGGATTCATAACCATCCCCCCAAACAGCCCCCGCGAAAGCTGCACAACCCTATCCCTCTGTTCAGGTAAATTCCTATTCCCCCGCAAGATGCCCGCCAGAGTATACAAAATATAAAACTGCGGGGGCATGAAAATGATCTTCCCCCCATTGAACTCGGCCAACGCGTCATCTGGATGTACGAAACGAGCCGAAATGACTTCCTGTCCCCCATCTGAATTGATAAGCCGAGAAGCTGGGGGACGGGACGGCAAGCAGGATACTACTCACCTGGCCTCGGGATCTGTTCCTGCTTGTGTCCGGAGGAGAAACCAGAAGACGACGAAGCGTCCGAGTCTAGAAACGCGACGTAGAAGCGGGCGTGGAAACGCCTGTAGTTGGGAGTCCACGTTTGAGTCTAACCACATACGGGAGAGCCTTCGTCCACTTACCGCGGTGCATCGACAGGCGTGATCCACTCCGTGAAGGGAAGCAGGACGTCGGAGTCTGTACACACCGAGAGATGGTTCTCGTCAAGGAATGTCTGGAAGAGCAGTTGCTGGGAGTGAATCTTGTGGCGCGCTGCTTCCAGGACGGGAGACGTCGGAAGGGTCGAGCCTGTGACGCCAACCAGAAGACCAGACTCTTCAAAGGTTTCCCGGATTGCCGTCATGGGTAATGAGGTGTCCTGCTTTTGGTCATAATTCCCCCCAGGGAAGACCTGGTAATAACATGTCACGATGCTGTTCGACCACGGTGGGCAGCAGCTGGACTTACATGTACACCTGCGAATGTACTAGCCTTGGGGTTCCGATGGACGAGGAGCACTTCATTACGCTTATTGATAATAACCAGACTAGCAGAGGGACGTGGCACAACAGGCTGAGAAGAAGACATGGTACCGGACAAGCAGCGACGAGAAATCCAGAGAGCTCGCAGAGATTGGTAACAAAGCAAAGAACGAGGAACAAAATGTCGCAAGCCACGAATTATCATCCCGGTCTTAGTGATGCAGTCGGCAATAGGTAAAGCAAGTCACCGGTCCGACTCGGCATCTTATGTACGTAGTTCAATGTCAAGTTCTGGCAACCACCTCCAGTACAATAATGATAGTATTATGTGCTACATGATAGTGATGTGCAAGCGACAGCCCGATAGCAAGAGATTTTTACAAGAAACTACACGCTCTGCATTCCGTAACAAGCGGAAGGACAGTCATATTCCATCAGAAACGCGGCAATTTCTTTACAGCCTCTTTCCAATTCTGCAAACGGATTAATCGAACGAGGCGGTGTCGTATAAGGACACTCACACTATGTTCCAACGTCCTGAAATCCTCAACATTGGCAATAGATAGCATATACCTCCCCACCTTCTCCAGCTCTCGATCCCTCATGGCCTCTGGTGTATGGGCATTCTTGAACGCGTGGATCTTGAGGCCCTGGCCAGGGTTGAGAGCAAAATTACGACTCTGACAGAGTTTCGGTCAGTTGGATGGGATTAACTCTGTAGCCCAGGAAGACCTACAAGATCATCGATATGTATAGTATTACGAGCGCCACTATTCATTCGGAAGAGACTCGTTGAAAGAATAATGGTGAACATACGCGGCCACTTACAACTCGGGTATAAGATTCCATATGATTTGCAGCGGCTTGACAGAATGTTGCCAAGGCTTGTTGTCGCGTTGACTAAAGACAGTGAACATGCTCGTTTTATCTAGCACTGTGAAGGGTCAGTGGCACGTAGGAAAGCGTTGCAAGCACTCAGAATCGTACCGAATGAAATCTATACACATGCTGAGAACACATGGATCAAACTTCTGAGAACACATACGCACCTGATAATTACGGTTACCTCCAACCATGCCCAATTCTACTAATTTAGTCTCCAGCCAGATCCAGCTCGTCTGGGACCTGGAAACAGATTAGTAAACGCGTGTACTATGGTCCACTGCGGGGGCAGGTACAACTGCAGTGTGAAGGAAGGAAACCATGGCAAGCTTCGGTAAGAATACTTCGATGGCCTGGTTGCACGCCCTGGGGAGCACCACGGAAAACCATCCCCGTCTTCTATGGAAGTCTATACCCTGGGCCAGGAAGGTTTGCGTATGAGAAACCAGCCAAGAGCCTGCTCACACCAATCGGAGATATATCCCCTCCCCGCCTTGGCCGCGAAGACAATCGAGTACGACATACCATATACAAACTATAATCACGCGTGAGAATACGCTGGCATGTATCTGGGACGAACGTACTGTCATAAAACGGATAGATCGCCTCCAGAAAATCATGTAGACCAGGACGCGCGCATTCAGCGGGTGGCAGACTTCCAGAGGTCAACGGCTTCGTATCCAAAATCGCTGGTAGACACATCGTCTCAGATATCACGAATATCATCAAAGAAAACCGCACTATAGTCAATATCCAATACCAACAGCTTCTTGCCAGGGCGAACTGGATGAATTATATTGATATGCGTCTTAGCTGTGTACTCCTTCACTTTGCGAGCGTTCCGTGGATCGGTGAGGTAACGACTCCTAGCGGTGATGTCCATTAACACGTCGAGGTCCAAGTCGTTGATGATGTCCGAGAAGCCTTCCAAAACTATGACCGTCCACGATCAGCAAAGAATACTTTCCCGCACCGCAGATCACGTACCCGATGGATCCTTAATCTCACTCCCTTCAGGCGTCCCGACGAGCGAAAACTTCTTCCCCGACGCCAGCTTCAAATCAGCGCTGTAACCTCCAATGAATCACAGAAACCAATGAAGTTACGCCATTGACCACGTACATTCGTACCTGGTCCGGTGGAAGCTTGCCTTTGACGAGGCCTAAGATCTTCTGGCGCTCGGGCGGGACATGGGTTTGGCCATGAAGGTAACCTTTGAGATCGTACACGCTGTCAGGCAAGCATCACTACTCCAGTGACGATGGCACTGGGCAAGTGACTCACGTATCCGTATCAGCGATGTCCAGCGAGAAAGACCGCCCAGACCAAGTGAACTGCAGCGATATCCACGTCTCGACGATGCCAGATCCGTTCTGTCGTCGCGAACGGTCAGCGGCGCTTGCCAAATGCAGTGGGCGCTCAAGAGATGAGCTATCCTACCTCGACCATGGGTTCATCACGTCCCGCCACCTCCATGCCGCTTGCGGGCGCTGACGCTGCGTCTGGCGACGAGGTCATGATGATGGTGAAAGAGAAGGAGAAACAGCAACACAAGGGTTTCGGCGCGTCTGTGCTGCATTACCGGGCCGGTTCCGGCGACATGTTTGGAATCCTTTCCTTCAGACCTTTCATTCACCTCATGATGGCTGACTTGTTTCCGATTTCCATCGTCATTTCAGGAAGATGTGCGAATGGATAGTAAGTCACCGTTTACCCCTGTTATCGATTGATGGAACGAAGTGCACTAGAGGAATCCAGGCTAGCGTCTCAAGATTCGAGAAGACTGATATCAATATGTGGTCAAGAATACGTGCCAACGCTCCAAAAGCCAAAAAAAAAACTCTATTTCTTGCTGTATCTTTGTCTCGAAAGAAAAGTACTCTACTATGCTACCCGATACCTGATCGACAAAAAATGACACGGTTTGGACATCCGAGCCTGCTCTAACTGAACCAAGACTTGCACAAAAACTTGCGACAGTTGATGACATTGGCAAATGCCTGGCGTAGCAGCGACTTAATTCTCCATTCTGTTGAGGAATTTGACGGGATTCCCGCCAATACCTATGAATGCTTACCCTGCTGAACAGGCACAGTAACTAGGGGTGCTTGAGAATTCTCCGACGTCAAATTCTTGTCAGTCTGGGAAATTAAAGCTCAGGTCTTCCGGCAAACTTGAGATAGATTCTCCGCTGAGGCGAGAGCCGGTCATCGATCTCCTCCTCTGGAGGGTCACGGTAGGGGACGGATCCTTAGTGCGCAAGCTGATACTTTTGCAGGATTCTTCGCAAAGAAGGGTTCAGAGAGAATTTCCGCCGGTGAAGGTGTCGACTTACTAATAAAACATCTCTTTATTCTTCCTTGCAGAGCTTACAGCAAATCCATCATTCTTGGTACCTTGATCGGGACATGAGTATCTTTGGAATGATTCTGGCTTGCATTTTCCTTGAAATTTGTCACGAGTATATGCATCGGTAGTACATGAAAAGATGTGACCTCCCTCTATTACGTGCACCCTGCCTACATCACTTTGCAGGATAAGAGTTTTAGACTCAGAAACACGTTCCATCGCTCAATTTTGCCGTACTGATAACAGCGTAGGACTTCTCATCAATGACAATGGTGGAGCAAATGGACACAATAGTTGTGGACAAAGTGCAGGCCTGCTACAGACGTTCGACACAAGGTGACTAGTGTACACTCATTAACCTCCGTCTGGTACCCTGAATAGTGAGTTGAGGTTAGCCAGGATATGGATGGTGTGGATAATCAGACGTACGGCAAGGTGCACTTAACATACCCCACAGATCTTCGAGGGCAGAGGTGGAAAATCATCAGGTGTTATGTCAGGGTATGCATTAGTGCCGCCTTCGAAGATGGGAGGCATATTCACAATACTACCACGACAAGAACCTGGCCTGTAGAAAGACCTCTTGCTATTGATAGAGGTGGTCGAACGGAAACTGTACACTGATATGACCTCGGCAGCGTCAGGATTGGCGGCATCGTCGTTCGGTCTCCAGTCCTGCACCAGTCAGCAATGCACAACAACTGCGATGCAAATCATTCGGACTTACCACAAGTTCTTCGTACATTTCTTGCCTAAGGTTTGGATTCTTTACTGTATCGAGCAGCCATAGCTTCCGCTGATTGGAGCAGTACTTGACCAATCTGTCGTATTCTGTGTTGCACAGCCTGCGACTCTGGCCATCGCTGCGAGGTTTATAAGGCTTAAGAGGACGTTCCGTGTATATTACATAGGCTATAGCCCACTGCAAAGGATTACGCCAGGCTGGGGTTGTCGTCAACGCATCCATATCGGAGTCGGGAAGAGTCTGTTCGTTTGGTTCGACAGGAACCACAAATCGTCGGAGAAGCTTTCCAAATTGTCCGTAATCTCCATGAGATGATGCGAACGTAGCCATTAGACAGATGAAATGACCATCGTTCCGACTAGTGCCGTTGCGTCGCTTATAGCCAGTCGGGGGATCCATGATGATACAAGGGCGGTCCTCACCAGCAGAAACAGCCTTGAGCTCGCCACGTTTGAATGTTAAGGAACGGCCTTCTCGAATATCTATCTCACCGTCTGCCTGAGACAGAGCTTCCGACAATGGTTCGAAAACGGATGCAGTCACAACACAAATCTGACCGGGCTTGAATGTTGGAGGTGCCTTTCTTCGCCGACTGGTAACTGAAAGAGGTTTGGAGGTAGCCGAGATACTGTTGGGTTGTCGGGAATTTTTGTCATCGTAGTCTGCAGAAAGTACAGAGTAGCGGGAGGACCACATTGAAAAAGGAGGGAAAGTATACAACCGGCTCCAGGCCTACCAGCTGTAAGAGAGAGAAAGAAGGTGAAAGATTCGGAGGAAGTAGAGATGAGATACTGGAGAGCAATGCCACTGGCACATCTCCCAATTTATATGAGAAGGACCAAGTGACTCTGCTTACATTGACCCTACAATCATGAATTATGGTTTATGTTCTTGTTCTGTATTATGAAAGAAAGACACGCGAGTACAAGGAAGACGAAGACCTTGAACTTTGGACAATGATCATGGCAGTAATGATCGGGCTTCATCGATCTTCCCACGCCCTTGTTCTTTTGTTCTTTCTTGCCACCTGCGGGCGACATAAATATGCTGAAATTCACTCATTCGCGTCTCTTCCCCCCCGCTCTCCGATATGGCGCCTCCCTATACTAACACGAGGTACCAAATGGCTCCTCCTTTTCACCATTATTTCACCTTTTCCATCGACGTAGCAGCAACTTTGGAGGTCTATTGTGACGGAGGCGACACAACTATGCTGCAAAAGTTCGCCGGTGTGCAGGATCGACAATATGCTGCCTACACCTATTTCGTGCGTCACATTTTGGACTTACCCGACTGTGGACGACTGAAAACTCCCTAGGATTACACGAATCGGGATGAAGAAATGCCAAAATTCCACACTATCGGCATCCGGCCGTTGCAGCAAGGTCTCACAAAGCCTCACCCTCGGAAACCTCAGTACACGAGACCTCATATGTGTGCTCCCGTATCGCCAACAACAGAGCACCCTACTTCCAGGGAACCTTTGAATCTGGCGAGAGGCCCATTGCCTTGGGACAATTGCTATCATCCTACGTGCTACAATATTCTGGTCCGTGTACCTTCGGAATGGCGAGACTATCATGACACACCACGCGTGAACTATTCCGAATCATTCTGCAAAGCCTTCGACGAGGATGACCGTTATGTCGAACTTCTTCGAGCTGGGTTAGACGACGAGAGAATCCTCCGCATTCTTGATGGTAAAGAAGACGCACCCGACACAGACGACACTTCGGAGACCGACAGTCAAATTTACAAAATATTGTTAGCCAAGATACCCGGATCGGATGAACTTGAAGAAGATAATGGCTTTGTTCCCGTTTTGCGTATTGACCACGTCTTGTCGAATGTTTCGGAGATATCTGATCCGTCACAGTTACACGGGGACGTGGATCTTTTCCAAGAGTATGTCAACGTTTTCGCCTACTGTAAATCCCTTTCTGAGCCCTTCTTTCAATAGAATCGTGCAAGAATATCAGCTTGCGCGCTACGGATCGGTCCTTCTCCATCCTCCAGAAGAACAGGAGATTGAAGACGCGTATTTGTCTGATAACTGTTCGGTGACTTACAGTGCTGCGTCGACTGAGTCTCTCTCAAGTCTACCGGAGGCCCCGGGCTCTTCTCCAGACTTGCATGAACTGGCCTCAGCGTCAATGGAATCTCCCGAGGTTGGGGTGCCTATTCGGAAAGGTCAGTGGATTCACACTTAGCCAAGGGCTCACACTGAAATCCAATTCCAGGAAAATGGAAACTCAAGTCACTCTTCAGGCGAGCAGTCACGAATATTGTTGAGTTCGTGAAATGGCCACGGAAATGGCCTAACATGTTATGAGTTAGTCTGCAGGCCGGACAGAAAACCATCCCACCTTCATTTGATGAGCTTGCTATACTTTACCATGCGTTCTTAATGTTGTATTTTTAGTTATGCGGATATCGCACAGCTTGCGCTCTTTTCTGACATGATATTGGTGGTGAAGCGGACGGATTTCGCTGGAACCAAAAGAATTCCTGACTATTTCTCTATTTCAGAATCATCCGAATAAGAATGTCCGTCAAATAGGTCAAACTCAGGCCAAGCCTCGTCCGTTGGGGAAAACAGAACAGCTCTAGGCAATGCTCTGCAAAGCCTGAAGTAGGACGGAGTCCGGATGCATGCAGGAGGAATTCCCGGAGCCAGGATGTTGGCGTCCTTATGCTTTGAGCGAAATTACTACCTTATATCGGCCACCGCCCCGTCATCCGTTATGGTGGCCATTGGTCCCCCACATGAGTATAACGATATACTTATCACTTGGATACCTCTTCGAAGCGAGCGAAGGTTCCAAGCACGTCTCCCCATCAAGCATTTCTTCTCTATCTTGTGAGTATTCGGGTTCAACGAACGGCCAGGAAACTGGAGAAAACCAGACGAGAAGTACGCTGCCTTGAGTTGACCAGCGAATGGAGGAAATATGATATGATTTGCTACAATTGATGTGTGAAAACAATGCGATGAAAAGTAATCTTTACATGATCTCCACTTGAGCGACACTATCAGCGATGAAATCAAAGGCAGCCAAAGACGAAGATGCTGGGGAGAGAACATTAGTTTCCAATGCAAGAAATGTGAGATTGGACACACACAGGACAAAGAAGCACCAAGGGGGGAAGAGGAAGCGGTCGGGCTTAAAACTTGTGTCGAAGCGTCGTATCTCCAGTGATTGCTTTCGGCAGCTAGAGAGAAAGTCAAATCACTCGAAAGGGTAGGTATCTAATGCAGACGAACCCGCAAGAAGTCGGTCTGAAGTCAACCCCAGATAGGTCTGAGCGAGCGCTAGTGGTAGAGCGGTGTACGCCTTGGACAACAACCTGAATGTTCTCTCCCGGAAAGCTTCTACAAGAACACGGTATCAGCTCCTGCTACACGATACATATCCAATGATGCACACCAGTAAACGTCTGTACCATCTCTGAAAGCACGATAGGAAACTGTGGATCTGGGGCATTTTCTGTATCTTTTGCCATGTTGAACAACGCCTCAGCGCGCGCGTATACCTCCGCATGCTTCCTTTCCATAGAGGATTCTAGAAGTGCTGCCAATGCAGTAGAAATAGGAAGCTTCTGGAGTCGTGGATGCAAACGTGTCAACGCGAAACGAGCCGCTGGTCTTTCAAGGATCAGATAGTCCAGAGGTGATGATGTATACCAGTACTCACAGATCATCGGTGATCAAATAGCCTAGGGCAAGAGGTGCAACGACGAGCAATCTCGACGGAAGGCTTTCGTCGTCTCCCTTTGTAGTATGCAATGATCAGTCTGAGAGCTTACGGATCGTTGCCGTTTCACTCACCCACACATCAGCATCTTCTGCAACAGAGATGATTTCCTGCCAGTGCTTTTCTGACACAAGAGATACTATCTTCTGAAAAGCTTGTTGAAAGACGTCCTGTGGTGGCGGTGGGCGCGATCCTGATTGCTGTTGTTGCGCAGCTTCCGGTACAGTCTCAGTCGACGAGCCTGCTATTTGAGCATTGGCATTGGCATTTGCTGACGCTTCTTCACGCGCAGCGTCCTGTATTTCAATGTCGGTGGTAGGTGGAGGAGTAGGAGGTCCATTGGCCATGATGGTTGGAGGAAGAATCAATCAATGTGGCGCGATTTTCACACGGTATACAGGCGAGGAAAGCTACTGATGACTCATAGATCAAGACGACAGTAGATTTGCTACATTAGTACTATGGACGAACTGAAAGCGTTGTAAAACAAATTGATACACATGCCAATGATACCATAAAGAGGAAATGTGTCGTAAGATACAAGTATCGTTGCAAAGATATTGAATAAATTTAAGCAATTAGTTGTTAAGGGTGCGGATGCGTCGAAGAGGATCGGTATCAGTGCGTATAACAATGAGTTTTTGAATTGCGTGAAGATGTTGAAAAATTGCGTGAGTCGTCGCGAGACGTGGTATTAAATCCCGAAAACTTGATAATCGTATTCGACGGCTGCGCCCCAGAAAGATGGGATGCATGCCCCGATCTCAAACTCGCCTGTCGCTCCGAGCTGGAGTGCTTTCACATCTGAGGTGCCAGCTGCGTTCCAAGCAGCGAAACCGTTGACATTAGGGTTGCCAGAATGTAAGAACGCTTTATAGCGTTGCTGCATCTCTACAATGAGTTCAGCCTGCACTATGGAAGGGTTGGGTACGGTCCCGAACTAAAGAAGACGTGAGCTAAGAGATTGGTCGCAGAGATAAGGAACTCATACCACTATTTCGATATCGTCGCGATGACACACCTTCCCATCTTCGTGACAGAATTCCACAAAGTCGTTCAATGGATACGACGCGCCGACAGTATACAAGCCAACGTATGCCGTACCTCCGTTGCTCACCCAGTTCCTTGCGAACGTCCATTTAGCGCATTTCCACATATAATCTGTCCCCAGTCTTTCCAACCTAATTCGCGTATCATCGTCTTCGTCCGTGGGGGTGTAAAAAGTCGAGTTGTCTATGATTGCCGTGCGCTCGTCTCCAAGAAACTGATCGGCAAAGATGTCAAAGAATGCGCTGCTTAGTTGTTCGGTAAAGGAGCCATAGATGGTGAGGCCGGCTTCGTTGAGTACGGAGGTGATGAGGATGGGCTTGCTCACCGACGGAAACGCGGCGGTAGAGTCGAGTGGGGATGTTATTAACGTGTTGTCACGAACGGGTCGGATAGGTTCTGCCGTCCCTGTGGACGCGTCGAGAGAGGGGGCCTTGGTAAATAAGGTCGACTGTGCATTGAGAATGTCATCCATCGAGAGAGCATCCCAGCAGGCAGTGTCCGAAGAACCACAGGAGATCAATTCGTTGAAAGAACTCTGCAAGGTCTCCTGTGTGGCCGCAGACAGAAAACCAAAGTTCTAGATCCGAAAAGGATTTGTACCACTAATAAGCCGAAGAAAAGGGGGCGCGTACCATCGGGTCTGACTGAAGAATAGCAGACTGGAACAAGGATGACGCTGATGGCACGGCGAGTAAAGCACGAATCAAACCGGCACCGCTGCTTTGACCTGCCAGCGTGATCTTGGAGCTGTCACCCCCAAAGGATGGCAGAACCGCCTGTAAAAACTTCAATGCGTTGATGACATCCTTGACCGCCAAATTTGTTGCCCCGTTAGGTGCCATAAACCCGAGCTAAAAACGTAACATGAGGATACGAGAAAGGGGGGGAAGAGGGGCACTTACACCACCAAGGCGGTACTGTATCACAGCAACAATGGAATTTGTTGTGGAGGCAAGGATAGAACCGTCCAAACCCTCATCGCCAGCAGATCCTGTGATGAATGATCCTCCATGCACCCTGTTCAAGTGTTAATTAATCATCTCTGTTGGCATATGACGAGTAGACAGTTCTCCCACCACGTAAGCGTAGGAACATTGTCAGACACAGTGAGCGTAGCAGGCACGTAGAGGACCATAGACAAACAGTCTTCCGAGAATTGCGACGAGTCCATATCAGACTGGGGGCAAGCCAACGGCATAGCGGTCACATCTGAGGAGTTATTGCTGCACCCACAGATGAAGTTCAGAAAATGCGAAGGAAAGTAAAATAAAATACGCACGGAAGCTCCCATTTTGAAGCGACCCCAGATTCTTGCCATCTCTCTGCAGCGGCATACTTGACGGGGAACCTGACCGCCGTGCCATTAACAACTCCTTTAGCAGTGCCAATACTCGTCGAGACCTCTGTGGTCGACTGCGTATCCCGAGGACACAACCAGGGTAACAAAACACAGAGGATGCCTCCACTACCTGGCTTCACGAATATGCTATTGTGATTGCTGCCTGGAAAACCTGGAAACGGGGTAGCCGCCGCCAAGGAGAGGGCCGACAAGACGAAGATCAACGCGACCATAGTCAGAGAGTTAAGGACCTAGGATTACGACACCGGGCTGTGGAACAGCTGGTGGGGAAACGAAGCGCAACAACACGGAGAATTTTATATGCGGTTTGAACCTGCCAAAGGCCGCAGAAAATACAGGGCAAGGCACTACAGGCCCAGGGAACTGGAGGTGAAGCGCTCGGGACATCAGAAATATGAGGAATTCGAAGTGATCCAGGAGACAACGCACACCATAATAGGAAGTCCATGCGGACAGCGCCGTAGGTCTTTTTTCTCCATCCTCTTCCTGGTTACGGAGCCTGGCCCAGATAGTCTAGGACGGTTATTGTATCGACCCTCTTGTGTTCCGCACGCTTAATTATCTCTGTAGACCGAGTAAGAGTCTAATAATTCCTTTATTGTGGATCCGAATGCGAATTTCGTTCACGGAACACGTCGCTCAAAGTGGAGGAATGAGCACATGTGTATGACTGATGGTTCTCATCATCAATGAAAATACCATCCTGACCGACGGGCCCCGAAATAGCCAGTGGAAGTTGGACGGAGCTGCGATCAGCGACATTCAAATCGAGAGACAAGGCCAGGGGACAGGCACGAAATAACCTATAGAGTGCTCTCAAAACAGAATAATAAGCCACGGCATCGAAGCGTAAAGGTATGCGATACCCGCAGGACCACGCGAGCTGGATGTCGACATGCAATAAGGACTCGAAACGATTAGAATCGTCAAGGAACACTTGGATTTTAATCACTATGGTCAACGGCCACTTATATTCAGCTCATATAATTGTTACATAAATCATATATTTACCAGGGCCGCAAAACGTATTAGCCGCTATCAGATAACGCTATTCACCCAACTCCGTTTGTTTACTGTAACCCAAAGACCGCCAAAAGGAAGTCCCCGCTAGCCAGCAGCAAAGAAAAGATCGGCCCACGAAGCCGGAGTGGCCAAAGTGGGATAGGAAAATATTTAGACGGTGCATAAGCCGAAGCCTATACAAGTTGCAGACACCCTCTGGGGACCGGGTCGCCGTGCTATGAAGGTTCTTTACAGCCCACAAACCCGGAATATTAAGGGGCTTGTACCGTCAAGGTAAGTATGAAGTAGAAAATCGTTTGAACCAAGTTTGCACTCGCTTTTTATATCTCTGATTTGCGCACAGACCACATTTGATCAGCGTAGACCGGGCCGTCATCCGTTTGCATACTACCCTTTTTCTAACACACGTAGCTTGGACGTTGACGCTCGACCTTGCGTGGAAACCAGTTCTGACTGAATTTTCTGGAACGGGAGCATTTAAAAGCGCAAGGACACTCATTAAGTGTAGCTTCCTTTGTGGGTTTATTGTGACGTGAATGTAAAGATGAACTGGAGACGGTAAAAACTTTCCTAGTAAGCAGAACAATCACACTGACAATAACAAGTGGCTCCTCTACCCATTGATCAAGTTAATAATTTTCAGGAAACATTTCAGGCTCACAAGATCAGCAAATAACGATGACGAAATATGCCAGGGTTCTTGAAGTTGATTCCACGGTTCGTACAGCCCAAGGTCACTTTCTCTTATCTCACGTAGGTAACCCGGGCTGATTTATAACAGTACAGAACTACGATACCCATCGGGGCTCTCCGACCAAGAAGGTCATAGGTTCAGCAGAACATGTTGGCTGTTTGACGTGTTCCAGCTACGTAAAGCAGATGGAGCGGACATGTAAACAAGTCTCGAATGCTGTGGAGATAAGACATGGGAAGCTGCGTTCAATATGCCTATGGATTGATGAAAAAAGATGGATAGATGTCGGACGCAGCTATTACATAACATGGTAAATGACCGATCTGCTCTCTTATAGTCTATCCCTGGGCTCAATTTTGGGTACGTTCGATATCAACAAAGCGGGTTTTCTTCCCCATCATATAACTTGGGTTGATCCTTTCCTCCTAGCCAATAAAAAGTACTCGTGGTAACTAATTTAACAAGCCGATGTGCTGACTACTGACAAACATTGTTAGATTGGAGCAAGTTGACTGCATCAGCTCGGTTTCCGTAGAGTTTCAACGTCTGCGTGTCGGCGATCTAAGCGGCAGGCCTCTGTCCGTCCCTCTTACACTGCTTGGCCTGAAAAGCCTTACAGAAAATACTTTAGGAGATAAACGAATTCATCACCTTGAGGTCGACATCGAGTACGTCTAAATTTTTGTTGTATGGTGGAGCATGAGAGATCGTGAAACAACAGGAGTGCTGGGGCGTATATAGTCAGCGGATCTGGTATTCATTCAGGTACGTTTGCATTTCCTCTGATGAACTGTGTGTCTGAGTCTGGCCCAATATTACTCCTTCTTGACTCTTCCTGTAGAGCACACATTGAAGACTGTCAAACAGAGATGGATGCTGAGATTTACATCTGTATTCTCCATTGATTCTCGCATTCAGATATTAAATCAGACTGTTTCGCAACTGTCGGACATTATGGCTATGCCAGATGATGGCGAATCTACTGCACGAGAAGCCACCTCAGATGCTCATATCTGGCAAGTAGTATTTAGTGGTGTCTTGAAGATCAAGCTCCTTGCAGTTTCGGATTCACTATCATCTCTATATCAGCGCGCGAGCGCATGATATCTTTTGACTGATCTGTACGCTGTTCAAAGGTGTTGACGACGTCATTTAGTTCAGTAGCCAGGGTGCAATGCTGATCTGACACTGGTCTCCCAATATCTTCTTTCTCCCAGCTGTTATATATGTAACTGCTCTTTCTATTCAGGACCCCACCCGCAACATGCAACCTGTTCTCCCAAGTTTTCCCATAGTAAGACTGTGAGTATTCAATTCGAACACCAAATGCTGTACACCCTCAACTATGTTATCCCAGAACTGGACCTCTAGTTCGTCGAATTGTGGCTTCGGCTTGTTCGGTTCCTAACAAGGTAACCTAGATTGTCGCTGTCCTCTTGCACTGGGGCCTCTTCGGAATCCTTTCCGTGCAGCTCTGTATGTCTGTCGAGACTGTTCTCTACTGGATGGTCTTTCATACCCTTCCATCAGATCTGTACTATCTCGCTTTCCCGAACGACAAGACATTCACAAAATATCTTGTCTATGGCATTTACATCGTTGAATTTGTGCAGATAATCCTTAACGCCTGTGACGCATACTCAATATTCATGCGTGGCTTCGGAGATATGAACACCATAGCTTCTATGGGTTATAGTTGGCTCACTGTCCCCATCACGAGCGGCATTGGTACGTACAAAATCTTCACTTCTTTTTCGTTTCTCTTACCATGATACAGTTTCCGGTGTCGGACAAGGTTTCTATGCGTTTCGACTATATATATTATCAAAGTCTAGAATTGTCCCGATATTCGTCATCTGTGTTCGTCACTGCACGATTTCTCTGTGACAGTCTAGCTCATATATATCTACAGTTATCTATAACCAGCTCTGCAGCAGCTTTAACCACAGGAATCTACTCTTTCGAAGCAGGTAGTATTATTGAGCTCAGCAGTAAGAAGATTTCTATATCGGTCGGGGTAAGTAGCTAGCGGGGCTTCCCATTTGCACGGCGTTGATTCCTACGCAGATGTGGTGTTGCACGTCTGCCTTGTGTGATATCGTCATTGCTGTCTGCATGACTTACTACGTGAGCCCTCTCTCTGTCAACCATTTTATTGGTGGTAACTATCCTTCGAAGCTTATGCTGAGCGATACCGGTTATCGTCGTACGCGAATGCTAATCACAAAACTGATCCGTCTCACCATTGAAACAGGATCTATGACAGGTATTCAATCCAACCCATCTGTCAATGCCAGAAAATCAACACCGCTTGATTTTAGCTGTTGTAGCCCTGCTCAACTGTATCCTCTTCTTCGCATTCCCCCACCAGACTTTATACACCACCCCCGCCCTTCTCATGCCCAAGCTGTATGGTATTTCCGTTTACATGGTGCTGAATTCCCGAATCCGATTTATTGGTGGACGAGACACTTATACGTCTTTCGCCGATATGAGTGTTCCGATGTCTATCTTACGCAATAGACATCTCCCGCCATTAGAAGGCGCGGAAACAGGAGGACGCGTGCCAATGGTGACTAGACTTCGACAAGGATTCCAGCCATGACTATGAAACGGGCCAAATGAATGTCAGTTGTCTTGATGAATGTGCTACACTGGAGTTGATCTTTCCCGAGGAGAAACCCCAGGATGGCACCAAATGAATGTAAAGGTACATTCCTTGAATCCAGCTGCTAGTACGGACTTCTCCTTGGACCTTCATGTTGCCTAAAATTATCTATGTATTTATATCACATTCGAACGGCAGCGTAATTTCGCTTCACTTTTACATATTCCTTCATCTTCCCTTCGTTAACATGCTTATTTCTCTGGAACGGGAACAGCTCGGAACGTGAGTATACTCCTTCAGTTTAATCTCATCTGTGGATTGATTGTGTAAATGTAAAGATGAACCGAGCATTCCCTACGCAGAACAGTTACATTGACAGTACCGATGATGCATATTATGTGCCCTCCATACCCATTTCCTTGGTTGGATAATTCTCAGACAGCTTGTCAGGGACATCATTCAGTTTATAGTGAAGATGGCCTTAAATTAACTAACAAAGTAAGCTAAGAATATCAAGAGATCGCAATCCTCACATGTCTATACGTAGGATTGTCAATCTTAGGAATTACACTGCGAAATATGGTGGACCTATGACGAGAGTTTGATCCCTCAATTTAAACTGTGATACCCATCAGGGATCTCAGACCTAGTATAAGGTCGTAGGTTCAGCAGAACATGTTGGCTGTTCGACATTTTGCGGCTTCGCAAAGCAGGTGGAGCAGCCATGTACACGAGCCCCGGGTGCTGTGGAGATGAGACATGAGAGGCTGCTTTCGATGCCCCTATGGGATGATGAAAAAGATCGGACGCAGTCATTACATAACACGGTAAGTGACCACTCCACTCTCACGTCTATTCCTAGGCTCAACTTCGTGAGGTACTTTCGATATCAACGGACCAGATTTTCCGCTTTATATAACTTGGGTTGAACCTTTCCTCCGAACCAGTAAAAAATACTCGTGGTAACTGATTTTACAAGCCGATATGTTGACTACTGATGAAGATAGTCAATTTGCAGCAAGTTTGCTGCATTTCAGCTTGGTTTTCGTAAGGTCTCAATGCGCATAACGCTGGCAATTGCGATTTCTCGTTTGGTGATAGAAGGGCTAACCCTCTGTTGGTCCCTCTTACACTGCTCGGCCCGGAAAGCCATACAGAAAATACTTTCGGAGATAAACGGCTTCATCACCTCGAGGTCGACATCGAGTATGCCCAAGATTTTCCTTGTACCGTGGAGCATGAGAAATTGAGAAGCAACGGAAGTGATCATGGGACACATAAATGTCAGCGGACCTGGGATTCTATTCAGGTATGCTTGCGTTTCCTTCAATGGAATGGATATCTAAGTCTAGCCAGGTTATAACATTTCATTGACTTTCCCTGTAGAGCACGTTTGCTTGAGAATACTTGTAGAACGATCAAGAAGGGACGAATACCGAGATTCTGACCTGCAATCTACATCGATCCTCGCATTCCGATACTTATAGAACTGTATCGTGTTACCAAAATCGTCGGACATGATGGAGACGCCGAATGATGTAGTGCACAAGAAGCCGCCTCAAACACATGTTCGGCAAGTAGTATTGGGTTGTATATTGGAGCTCATGCTCCTACTCGCAGTTTCGCATTCCCGAGGTTTCCAGTATCATCTCGATATCAACGAGCCAGTGCATATCATCTACTATGGCTGATCCGTATAATGAACGTGGTTAATACCGCCATTTAGTTCAATCACCGGTATGCAAGGCTGATCGGACTCGTGCCTTCTTTCTCTCAGCCGTCATATACATAAATTGAAGCAGGCTCTTTCTATCCAGGACTGTAGAACAACCCCACCCGCAACATGCAATCCGTCCTCCCAGGTTTTCGCACAGTAAGACTGTGAGTATTTGTTTTGAATTCAAAATGTTGTACGCCCTCAACCATACCGTCCCAGATCTGGACCTATGGTTTGTCGAATTGTGATTTTGCCTTATTCAGTCTCTAACACGGTAACCTAGATCGTTGCCGTCCTCTTGCACTGGGGACTCTTCGGTGCCCTTTCCGTGCAGCTCTGTACCTCAGTCTAAATTGTTCTCTAGTAGACGATATCTCACGCATTTCCGTCAGATCTGTACTATCTCGCATTTCCGAACGACAAGAAATCCACAAAATATCTTGTCTATGGCGTCTACATTGGCGAAGTTGTGCAAACAATCCTTATCACCCATGACACATTTTCAGTGTTCGGATATGGCTTTGGAGATATGGACGCCCTCACTGCCATGCATTTCAATTGGTTCACTGTCCCCGTCATGAGCGCCGTTGGTACGTACAGGTTCTTTCACTCGTTTTGTGTTTCTTACCGGAATACAGTTGCCTGTGTCGGACAAGGTTTCTATGCGTATCGAATATACATACTGATCAAGATCTCGAATTGTCCCGATATTCGTCATCTGTGTTAGTTGCTGCGCAAGTTCTCGGTGACAGTTTAGCTCATATATTTACAGTTATCTCTAACCAGCTCTGCAGCAGCTTTAACCACTGGCATCTACGCTTTCGAAGCAGGTAGTATTGTTGAGCTTAACAGAAAGAAGATTTCTATATCGGTCGGGGTAAGTAGCTGGCGGGACTTCCCATTTGCACCACGTTGATCCTTACGCAGATGTGGTGTTGCACGTCTGCCTTGTGTGATATCGTCATCGCTGTCGGCATGACCTACTACGTGAGTCCTCTCTCTGTCAACCATTTTATTGGTGGTAACTATCCTTCGAAGCTTATGCTGAGCGATACCGGTTATCGTCGTACGCGAATGCTAACCACAAAACTGATTCGTCTCACCATTGAAACAGGATCTATGACAGGTATTCAATCCAAACCATCTGTCAGTGCCAGAAAATCACCACCGCCTGATTTTAGCTGCCGTAGCTCTGCTCAACTGTGTTCTCTTCTTCGCATTCCCCCACCAGACTTTATACACCACCCCCGCCCTTCTCATGCCCAAGCTGTACGGTATTACCGTTTACATGGTGCTGAATTCCCGAATCCGATTTATTGGTGGACGAGACACTTATACGTCTTTCGCCGATATGAGTGTTCCGATGTCTATCTTACGCGATAGACATCTCCCGCCATCAGAAGGCGCGGGGACAGGAGGACGCGTGCCAATGGTGACCATAGACTTCGACAAGGATTCCAGCCATGACTGTGAAACGGGTTAAATGAATGTCAGTTGTCTTGATGAATGTGCTACACTGGAGTTGATCTTTCCCAAGGAGAAACCCCAGGATGGCAACAAATGAATGTAAAGGTACATTCCTTGAACCCAGCTGCCAGTACGGATTTCTCCTTGAACCTTCATGTTGCCTAAAATTATCTATGTATTTATATCACATTCCAACGGCAGCGTAATTTCGCTTCACTTTTACATATTCCTTCATCTGCCCTTCGACAACACGCTTATTTCTCTGGAACGGGAACAGCTTGGAACGTGAGTATACTCTTTCAGTTTAATCTCATCTGTGGATTCATTGTGTGAATATGAAGATGAGGTGAGCATTTCCTATGCAGAACAGTTACATTGACAGTACCGAGTGATGCATATTATGTGCCCTCCATACCCATTTCCTTGGTTGGATAATTCTCAGACAGCTTGTCAGGGACATCATTCAGTTTATAGTGAAGATGGCCTTAAATTAACTAACAAAGTAAGCTAAGAATATCAAGAGATCGCAATCCTCACATGTCTATACGTAGGATTGTCAATCTTAGGAATTACACTGCGAAATATGGTGGACCTATGACGAGAGTTTGATCCCTCAATTTAAACTGTGATACCCATCAGGGATCTCAGACCTAGTATAAGGTCGTAGGTTCAGCAGAACATGTTGGCTGTTCGACATTTTGCGGCTTCGCAAAGCAGGTGGAGCAGCCATGTACACGAGCCCCGGGTGCTGTGGAGATGAGACATGAGAGGCTGCTTTCGATGCCCCTATGGGATGATGAAAAAGATCGGACGCAGTCATTACATAACACGGTAAGTGACCACTCCACTCTCACGTCTATTCCTAGGCTCAACTTCGTGAGGTACTTTCGATATCAACGGACCAGATTTTCTGCTTTATATAACTTGGGTTGAACCTTTTCTCCGAACCAGTAGTAAAAAGTCCTCGTGGTAACTAATTTTACAAGCCGATATGTTGACTACTGACGAAAATAGTCAAATTGCAACAAATTTACTGCATTTCAGCTTGGTTTTCGTAAGGTCTCAATGCGCATAACGCTGGCAATTGCGGTTTCTCGTCTGGTGATAGAAGGGGCAACCTTCTGTTCGTTCCCCTCTAGACTGCTCGGCCCGGAAAGCCACACAAAAAATACTTTCGGAGATAGACGACTTCATCCATCTCGAGGTCGACATCGAGTATGCTCAAGATTTTCCTTGTACCGTGGAGCATGAGAAATTGAGAAGCAACGAAAGTGATCATGGGACACATAAATGTCAGCGGACCTGGGATTCTATTCAGGTATGCTTGCGTTCCCTTCAATGGAATGGGTATCTAAGTCTAGCCAAGTTATAACATTTCATTGACTTTCCCTGTAGAGCATGTTTGCTTGAGAATACTTGTAGAACGATCAAGAAGGGACGAATACCGAGATTCAGGCCTGCAATCTACATCGATCCTCGCATACCGATACTTATAGGACTGTATCGTGTTACCAAAATCGTCGGACATGATGGAGACGTCGAATGATGTAGTGCACAAGAAGCCGCCTCAAACACATGTTCTGCAAGTAGTATTGGGTTGTATATTGGAGCTCAGGCTCCTACTCGCAGTTTCGCACTCCCGAGGTTTCCAGTATCATCTCGATATCAACGAGCTAGTGCATATCATCTATGGCCGATCCGTATAATGAACGTGGTTAATACCGCCATTTAGTTCAATCACCGGCATGCAAGGCTGATCGGACTCGTGCCTTCTTTCTCTCAGCCGTCATATACATAAATTGAAGCAGGCTCTTTCTATCCAGGACTGTAGAACAACCCCACCCGCAACATGCAATCCGTCCTCCCAGGTTTTCGCACAGTAAGACTGTAAGTATTTGTTTTGAATTCAAGATGTTGTACGCCCTCAACCATACCGTCCCAGATCTGGACCGCTGGTTTGTCGAACTGTGATTTTGCCTTATTCAGTCTCTAACACGGTAACCTAGATCGTTGCCGTCCTCTTACACTGGGGACTCTTCGGTGCCCTTTCCGTGCAGCTCTGTACGTCAGTCTAAATTGTTCTCTAGTAGACGGTATCTCACGCATTTCCGTCAGATCTGTACTATCTCGCTTTTCCGAACGACAAGAAATCCACAAAATATCTTGTATATGGCGTTTACATTGGCGAAGTTGTGCAGACAATCCTTGTCACCCATGACACATTTTCAGTGTTCGGATATGGCTTTGGAGATATGGACGCCCTCACTGCCATGCATTTTAATTGGTTCACTGTCCCCATCATGAGCGCCGTTGGTACGTGCAAGTTCTTTCACTCGTTTTGTGTTTCTTACCAGAATACAGTTGCTTGTGTCGGACAAGGTTTCTATGCGTATCGAATATACATACTATCAAGATCTCGAATGGTCCCCATATTCGTCATCTGTGTTAGTTGCTGCGCAAGTTCTCGGTGACAGTTTAGCTCATATATTTACAGTTAGCTCTAACTAGCTCTGCGGCAGCTTTAACCACTGGCATCTACGCTTTCGAAGCAGGTAGCATTGTTGAACTCAACAGAAAGAGAATTTCTATATCGATCGGGGTAAGTAGCGGGCTAGGCTTCCCATTCGCACGGCGTTGATTCTTATGCAGATCTGGTGTTGCGCGTCTGCCTTGTGTGATATCGTCATCGCTGTCTGCATGACCTACTACGTGGGCCCTCTCTCTTTCGACTATTTCTATTGATGATGACCATCTTTCGAAGCTTATGCTTAACGATACTGGTTACCGTCGTACGCGTGTGCTGATTACAAAACTGATTCGCCTCACTATCGAAACGGGATCTGTGACAGGTATTCAATTCCTTCCATCTCCCAGTGCCAGAAGATTAACACTGCCTGATTTTAGCTGCTGTAGCTCTGCTGAGCTGTGTCCTCTTCTTCGCATTCCCTCACGAGACTTTATACACCACCCCCGCCCTGCTCATGCCCAAGCTGTACGCTAATACCGTTTATATGGTGCTGAATTCACGAATCCGCATTATCGGTGGACGGGACACTTATACGTCTTCCACCGATATGGGCATTCCGACGACCATCTTACAGGATACATGTTCTCCGCCATCAGAAAACGCCGGGGACTCAGAAGGACGCGGGTCAACGGCTACCATAGCATTCAACAATGATTCTAGCCATGACTGTGAAACGGGTCAAATGAATGTCAGTTGTCTTGATGAATGTGCTATACTGGAGCTGATCCTTCCGAAGGAGAAACCCCATAGTGACGCCGAATGAATGTGCACGTACATCCCTTCAATTGAACTGCCAGTACGAATTTCTCGTTGATATTCTCATGTTATTGAATTATATATGCACGTCTATCTGGTTTGATACTAACGTTAATATTTACTTTCCGGATGAATTAAGTC
Source organism: Armillaria sp. CMW 4456 (assembly GCA_028551335.1). Taxonomy (NCBI): domain Eukaryota; kingdom Fungi; phylum Basidiomycota; class Agaricomycetes; order Agaricales; family Physalacriaceae; genus Armillaria; species Armillaria sp. CMW 4456. Next base: position 52,709 of record JANDKJ010000512.1, on the reverse strand, counting down.
TGTCTTCAAATAGTTTCTTACCTTGACTCTTGAACATTGGTAACCAACTCCCAAATTCCAATGCCCGTAAAGTCAAGGACCAAATCCATTTTAGATTAATAATTACGGTCGACGGCCACTAATATTCAGCTCATATCACTGTCAAGTAGTCAATCATTATATTTACCATACCTTAGGGCTACTGCCTTCCAGATATCGCTATCGAACCAACTGCAATTGTTTGCTGCACCCAAAGAGCTATGAAGGATCTCTACAGCCCCGAACCAGGGATGTGAAGAGACTTATGCCATCAAGGTAAGCATGAAGTATTATTAAAGTAGTTTGCGCACAGACCACAATTGATCGGCTTGGACCGGGCCGCTTAACGGTTTCGACGGTCACGTAACACGTTGAAATCTACTTCAGCCTCAGCCACTAACAGTAGACAGATGCAAATATCACGTCGACTCGCCTCAAAGGTTTGGGAAGCGTATTTACTGGTATCAGTGAGTCGGCCCTTCACCCAACGGCACACAAGTTTTCTCCTGAGCTCTCTTTATTGGGCCCGTTTCTTCAAGTTATCGACTATTCCTCCAGCCGCTTGTTTTCCCATTTGCAAACCTCAAGTCTCAGAAACCTCACCTTATATGCTGCTATACATGTAAACTGGACTCAGATTTCCATATGTAGGATCGCCATTCACAGCATTCACACCGGGAGGCACGGAGGACCTGTAGCGAGATTCGGGCCACTCAAATCTGAACGACGTGTCCATTGAGGCATGTCTTTAAAATTTGCCGCGCTTTGCAAGAGTACCGGATTAACATGTCAGGCCGACGAGATTCGCTCTACATCGAGACATGCCTCTGAGGCTTATTCTTTGCCTTGTCAGCACATACGATACTAAGGCAAGGCCAAACCAGGAGTCCATGCCAGTCGTGGTTGACGCGCCCAACAATGCTCAAAAGTCCGTCGTAAGTCTCCCATTCAGTGCCCGAATCACTGGATTGCCAGGTTCATCAGAGCATGATTGGCTGTTTGACGTTATGCGACTACTCAAATCAGGTCAACCAGTCTTGTAAACAAACCCCGGAGTGTTGAGATGAGACATGAGAAGCTGCTTTCGATGCACCTACGGGATGATGGAAAAAGATGGATGCATAGATGTTGGATTTAGCCGCTTCATAGCATGGTAAGCGGGGTGCTTTCCGATATCAAAGCAGATTTCCTGCCGCTCTATGTAAGTTGGGTCGAATCTTTCCTCCGAGAGTCCCAGCTAGTCGATAGGGCTCGTGGCCACTAATTTAACAAGCCGATGTTCAGACCACTGACGAAAATCGACAGGTTGGGGCAAGTTGACTGCATTGCAGCTCGGTTTCCGTAGAGTCTAAGGGTTGGCCGTCGCGGTTTCTCGTGTCGGCGTCAGCCTGGACAGCCTTACAGGAAACGCTTTCGGTGATGAACGATTTCATCACCCCGAGGTCGACGTCGAGTATGATTTTGTTGTATGGTAGAATGAAAGAAGCACTGGAAGTGCCCGGATCATGGGTCATTCGGCTGATCTGGGATTCTATTTAGACACGCTTCCATTTTCTCTGATGAAATGGGTGTATGGCTTTAGCCCAGTTTTACTCCTCCCCGACTTTCCTGTAGAGCACGTTTTCCTGAGAATACTTGGAAGACGGTCAAGCAGAGATGAATACCGAGATTTACGCCTGAGGACTTAATTGATTCTCGCATCTCGACATTTACAGGACAGTTTTCAAAATCATCGGGCATTATGGAGACGCCATATGATGTGGAATATACTGCACCAGAATCCGGCTTAGACACTCATGTTCGGCAAGTAGTATTTTGTGGTCTTTTTAAGCTCAAATCCTTTCTTGCAATTCCGGATCACATCATGATCCTGATATCAACCCGCCAATGCATGGCATCTTTTGACTGATCAGTAGATGTGATAGATACCGTCATTTAGGACCATCGCCAGGGTGCAATGGTGATCTGACACCGGCCTCCCTTTTCTTTCAGCTGTTATATATTTGACTGCGCTTTCTATTCAGGACTCCCACCTGCAACATGCAACCTGTTCCCTCAGGTTTTCCCATAGTAAATCTGTGAGTATTCGTTTTGAACACGAAATGATGTACACCTTCAACTATGTCATCCCAGAACTGGACCTCTAGTTCGTCGAATCGTGACTTTGGCTTGTTCAGTTCCTAACAAGGTAACCTAGATTGTCGCCGTCCTCTTGCACTGGGGGCTCTTCGGAATCCTTTCCGTGCAGCTCTGTACGTCGGTTGAAACTGTTCTCTGCTGGATGATCTTTCATATACTTCCGTCAGATCTGTACTATCTCGCTTTTCCGAACGACAAGACATTCACAAAATATCTTGTCTATGGCATTTACATCGTTGAATTTGTGCAGATAATCCTTCAAACCTGTGACGCCTTCTCAGGATTCGGGCGTGGCTTCGGAGATATGAAAGCCATGGCTTCCATGGGTTTTAGTTGGCTCACTGTCCCCATCACGAGCGGCATTGGTACGTGCAAAATCATCACTCTTTTTTCGTTTCTCTTACCATAATACAGTTTCTGGTGTCGGACAAGGTTTCTATGCGTTTCGATTATATATATTATCAAAGTCTAGAATTGTCCCGATATTCGTCATCTGTGTTCGTCACTGCACGTTTTCTCTGTGACAGTCTAGCTCATATATATCTACAGTTATCTATAACCAGCTCTGTAGCAGCTTTAACCACAGGTATCTACGCTTTCGAAGTAGGTAGTATTCTTGAGCTCAACAGTAAGAAGATTTCTATATCGGTCGGGGTAAGTAGCTAGCGAGGCTTCCCATTTGCACGGCGTTGATTCTTATGCAGATGTGGTGTTGCACGTCTGCCTTGTGTGATATCGTCATTGCTGTCTGCATGACTTACTATGTGAGCCCTCTCTCTGTCAACCATTTTATTGGTGGTAACTATGTTTTGAAGCTTATGCTGAGCGATACCGGTTATCGTCATACGCGAATGCTAATCACAAAACTGATTCGTCTAACCATTGAAACAGGATCTATGACAGGTATTCAATCCAATCCGTCTGTCGCCGCCAGAAGATTAACACCGCCTAATTTTAGCTGTTATAGCTCTGCTGAACTGTGTCCTCTTCTTCGCATTCCCCCACCAGACTTTATACACCACCCCCGCCCTTCTCATGCCCAAGCTGTACGGTATTTCCGTTTACATGGTGCTGAATTCCCGAATCCAATTTATTGGTGGACGAGACACTTATACGTCTTTCGCCGATATGAGTGTTCCGATGTCTATCTTACGCAATAGACATCCCCAGCCATCAGAAGGCGCGAAAACAGGAGGACGCGCACCAATGGTGACCATAGGCTTCGACAAGGATTCCAGCCATGACTGTGAAACGGGTTAAATGAATGTCAGTTGTCTTGATGAATGTGCTACATTGGAGTTGATCTTTCCCAAGGAGAAACCACAGAATGGCACCAAATGAATGCGAAGGTACATTCCTTGAATCCAACTGCCAATACAAATTTTTCCTTGGACCTTCATGTTGTCTAAAATTATCTATGCATTCATATCACATTCGAACGGCAGCGTAATTTCGCTTCACGTTTACATATTTTTTATCGGCCCTTCGAAAACACGCTGCCTGTTCGCAATACCAATTGACAGTGTTGGCCTTGTTCTCATAACAATGGATCGGAGACACACCGACTCGGAGGACAGGAGTACTTCCTTTCTACTTACATTGTTCCCTGCACCACATTAAGTGCCACTCGATACGCTAGCATAAATATCAGAGTAGATAACTTACGGCATCTCAGTCGATTGTACTCCATTGCACAGACTGAGGTGAGCCTTACTACTTTCCATTTACCTACTTCACACGAGTTAACATCTGTCGTAGCTATACATTCTATAGGTACGAATCTCATTCAATTCCACTCTATTACACAGATTGAGCGATACATTCAATAGGCTGTCGGTTTCTAACAGGTTATGGGTGTTCGCTCCTACTGAGCTTCAAGTTAAAAAAACAAACGACCACCTTAGCCTACCATCTGTGCCATTATGTCTTCTGCGACACCAGTGACATCGAGTGCTATCCCAAAGGCAACACCAAGTGCCACCCCAACTGTGCCCGAAGGCCTCACAGTGGCCGAAATTCGAGCCAAAGACTTTCAGCAGCCTTCCGTTCCCCTTATTATTATCCCTGCAAATGCTTTCAGCCCCGAAAAGCTCGACAAGGAGGTCAACAATTGGTACTCCTGGAGCCGGGATGTCTTGAACTGCTTGGCACTCGCTGGGGGAATTGACGAACACCTTCTTGGAGCCACTATGTGCCCAGATCCTTCCCTCGAGCCCTACGCCGCCCGTAATTGGAAGAAGAATGACCGTGCAGCTCTTGCTTTTCTCGCACAGTACTCTGTGGAATCTGAAAGAACATTTCTCTCTACCTACTCCGTCGCTGCTGATGCCTGGACTGCCTTGAAGAAGCGCCATGAGCAGGAAGGGCCCATTGCTCAAGTCAACCTCATGCAGGAAGCCTTAGCTATCCGTTACACCAGGAGCGAGCGTCTGGCCACCACCACTGCCCGGATTGAAAATCTGAATACCAGAATCTGGGACATAGGGAAACCCACCCGCGACCTTTTCCTGCGCATCCTAATGCTCAATGCTCTTCGCGGGGAGATGGCATCTGCTCGTATGGCTATTGCGTAGCTCGTTAACCGTTCAACAAAGTCCTAGAAACCGACAGCAGTGGGTCACATACATTCTGCTGGGAATAGAGTATATCAGAGCTTATACGTACCCTTCGTCCACCATAATACAATACGAAGTGATGATAATTGGGTTCTAACTCAAGTCGAAGCCCGTTAGTGGACGTCTCTACTAGCCAATGTCCAATTGGGTGCAGGAAAATATTGAGACGGCGCATAAGAATATGCCTTAGGCACCCTCTGAGGATAGTTTCGTAGTAAGCATCCACCAACGGCGTCGGACCTTTACTACGCAGTCTTCCTCTTGGCATTGAATATTTCTAATCAACATATTAGCAATCGAATTCTTTCCGAGCGCAGCGGACACTGTATAATACCTTAACATTTTGCCCTGCGATCCATAGTAGCTGCCAACTGCATCATTCACAATAAAGATTGTATTCAGAACAAAAACTTTTGACTACTGTGAGATAAGGACTTACTTGAGCTGTATAGCATTATCCAGGTGGGTGCACATGTACCTCCGAATTCAGGGATGGACGATCCGTGATGGTCATGTGTGTGATGGTATTCATCCACTTTACATCTTGCCGGTATGATACGTACGCCCGGGTCCTGGTTCTCAACCAGTATAAAGTGACGCGACGACAGTAGAAAAGTCTGCATTAACCACCACGATGTCTGCAACTCCGTTCACCGTCTATCGCATGGGCGTATGCCTATACAACGGCGTCACGTCGCTTGACTACCAAGGACCCGTCGAGTTACTGGGATTTCGAAGCACCGCTATGCGCAAGCTGTTTCCAGATATCCTAGGTGCCAATGAAGCCAACTGTGCCATTGACGCGACATACCTTGCCGACACGCTTGATCCCGTCGTCCCCCTTGCTGGTCCCAAACACCTCCCAGACCTGACTTACGACGACGCTAAAGAGCAATTTGACATTATTCTCATTCCGGGAGGTGCGTGATTAACTCGAAAAGATGTGTTCCTACAACCTGAGTCCTTTGTGCGTTGCAGGAATCAAAAAGAACGGCAAGACAGAGCACAGCCTGCTGAACTTCTTGAAGAGACAAGGACCGAATGCCAAGTACATTCTGACAGTTTGCACTGGGTCGTGGATCCTATCCAGTACGGGGCTGCTGAATGGGAAACGCGCCACGACGAACAAAGTAATGTTCAAAGAGATCAAGGTCAGGGCTGGACATAGCATTCATATACCTCTAGGTCTGATCCAGCAATATTTGTAGGAGGATACTAAAGACCTTTCAATAAACTGGATCGCCAAAGCTCGATGGGTCGCCACAGAAGACAAAAAGATTTGGTCGAGTTCTGGTATCACTGCTGGTGAGCTGGTCTGATCAAAGCGCATCGCAGTGCTAACGTCACGTAAGGGGTGGACCTGGCATACGCATTTCTAGAGCATCTCACTGGCAAAGGGGTGGCGCGAGCTTCTGCAGACTTCTTGGAGATGATAATAAACGGGGAGGGAGATGATCCATTCGCAGCCAAGTACGGATTGGTCTAAACTTGAAAGGGCTTGTCCTACCCGGAGTTTTAATTCTGATATCATGACTGTACAACTAGTTACATAAGTCTACGGTCTTTTCGATAAAATGAACTCACTGTCGCTTGCACGCTCGCAGAAACTTGGCAGAAACCGGACTTTTGAGTTTTGTGTAGCCAGATACCAGTCAGTACCTCAGGTCAAAATCCAGAAACCTGCGCTTGAACAGTCACTATTATTGGCCAGAACGCCAGGACTAGAACTTGCTGCAATTTTTCGAGATACCACTATGAATTTGACCAAGGAGAAGACGTGTGAATGCAATACACAAACAAACAGGAAGTAGAGTGAAATCGGGGGACGGCCCGCTTTCCGATTTTGTTTTTCCAACCACCAACAATCGTTATTCTGTTGACTACCCAAACCGATACTGATACCAGTGTCTATATCTGACATTGGCCAAAACACACCAGACTGGCTCTAAGAATAGATATCGACATCATATTGATACCCTCATAATCCCGGTGCAGGTGCAACGCAAACGACAGGTGCTTCCAACTCCGCTTCTCTTCAAGTTCCAATCGGGGACTGGTAATCGACGACTTTCCGGCAACAGAAGCGAATTAGCATGTTTGACATGGGGAAAATAGACGAACATGCTGCAGATAGATGATCACCTGCCAATAGCGAGAAGTCCTTTGATAATATCTTTCCGACGTTCTCAGCCAATCATCGCCAACCTCCAGCTTTTAATGTGTCTTGGTATCCTACTCTGGGTTTGACGTTGACGATGCATGACCTACTTCTCGACGTTATTCTCGGGTGTTGTGTGAATTCTCTGGCTATCCTTGACCATGACATCCTTCTCGTCTATTATTGGCAATGACTTGGGTGTGTATCATTATTTCGTGGTGAGCATTCTCGTTTTCTACATGAATTTCATGCTGTGTATTCACTATCTGCCGGTGATCTTATCAGAAAAGGTATAATGGCTTGGATCGGCATTTGTTGAATAACGACATGGTGCGAAGGATCAGATGCCGAGACATTCAATGATTGTGGCGACGAAAAACCCCGCCTTCCGACGTATTTGGTGGAGATGTATATGTACCACCGAAGTAGTGAAATCCCACCCTTTCCCATCTCACTATGAGCACAAACTCAGCCCATTCAGAAGTTGCCAACGGTTCACCCGTGTCTCGAAGTCCATCCTTATCGTTCAGCAGCTCCAGGTTTCTCGATGTCAACAAACTTTTTCCTGAGGAGAAGCCTGGGTGGAGGGGGTATACTCTTACTCTACCCTCGGCTACGATGCATTGATGCCTCTCCAGATATGTCGAATGGGAAAAGTACCCTCATCGGAAAGCCATCGCGTCACATATTCTTCAAGCTCATCAGTCTGAATTCACCCCTATTCCAGGTATCAGCGTCGATGCTACTCCATTGAACCATAACTGACATTGTTCTCAGAATTTCAGTTAGAGCCCCTCCCCAAGACCAACCCCATCTTGATCGGATACCGCTGGAAGGAGTATCACGAACTCTTGGGTTTGAAGAACATCGTGGACTTTAGTTGGGAGACAGTACTCAAGGAGAAGCCTGATATTATCCACCTTCTTGATTTCCCATACAATGGAGAGACACGACGCGATCAGCTACTCTCTGGGAAGATCACCGATAACAAGTGGCATTTGTGAGTGTCTTTTAGTTGTCGCGCTCTTCTGACAAACCTGTGTATGGGCCAGTATTCGAAACCACGGCGGTATTCCTGATATCGACGAGGACGCGTTCGAACTAGAGATTGGCGGGCTAGTCAACAAGCCTGTCAAACTGACCATGAAGGATCTCAAGGACCCGTCTCAATTTCCGTACGTACAATTCTATGAATATTCTATCCTTCTAATTCTTCCTTCAGCCAATCCGAAGTGACTGTAACATTACAATGTAGTGGGACGGTGACTATGCTCTATTTAATTTATACAGTTGACAAGGTCTAAACGCAATGTGCAGCGCAGAATTGAACAGATTAATCAGTACCCGGGGGATGGAGACGAGCTCATCAACGCTCCATGGGGTAAGCTCACCCCGTTTTAGCTTTACTCTGTCTCTAAAGGTTTGTATTGCAGGTGAAGGCGCCATGTTGGTTTCCTAATCCGTTGGTACAGTGACGTACCTGACCCTTTTCTAGTGGGACTGCTGTATATCGCGGCGTACCACTGAAGAAAGTTCTGAAAAAAGCCTGTGGTGGTATTCTACCCGAGTGTCAACATCTCGAATTTATTGGTGCTGACACGTATTTCAAGTACGTGCATCCCTTCTTGTAATCACGCTGTACTCACTTTCAACAGAAAGAACAACGTGTTCAACTATGCAGTCTCCGTCCCCTGGAGAAAGGTCCGGCAGAACGAGGAGGTACTCTTAGCTTGGGAGATGAACGGCGAGCCGCTCCCCAAGTCTCATGGTTTCCCGCTTCGCCTCGTCGTCACTGGTTATATCGGAGCTAGAAGCTGCAAGTGGGTGTATAGGATCAACGCTATTGCCGAACCCAGTATGGGTCCTGTCCAAAGCCAAGAGTATCTATATTACACTGCACAGGTATGAACCCTGCTTGGTTGGCTCGATGGATGCTAAGCCGTTTCGATAGATCGGAAAACAGAACGCGAAATACTCAAATGGATTCTCTATTCAACAAATGCCTGTGTCGTAAGTGAAATTTGGGTTGGTACAGTGAGATAATGAATCTGAACCTTGTGTCGTAGGAGCGCTATTATCACCCCGCAAGACAAAGAAGTCATTGTCCACGATGGTGCGATAACTTTACGGGGCTGGGCGTATAGCGGAGGTGGAAATTGGGTCGAAAGGGTCGAAGTCTCCCCTGATGGGTCAGATCTTTTCATTTTTTTCAAGTGTTGTATCTTGTAACCTGATGTCTCTTCTTTTTCACCTCTAGCAGAAGTGTATGGTATGCTGTCGATCCCGACGACATGACCGAAAAGGTAAACTATTTCCTGAGAGCAAATGCGACATCTTCCTGACATGGTCCTTCAGCACTACCACGCTTGGCGTTTATGGAAAATCGACGTACCCGTTGACGCGGAGGGGTGGCTCGAGTTCTGCGTCAGGACTTGGGACTCTTCCAACAACACGGAGCCGACCTTTGTTCGCTCCGCGTGGAAGTAGGTCGTTCCACCTGTGAATGGCTGCCGTGTTTTGCTGACGTTCGGTTCACAGCTGGGATCTTCACGTTACGTCTTCGTGTCATCGCATAAAGCTGTACAGCATCAACAAGAAACGACCAGCTACGATGAAAAGGTTGAAGGAACTCGAAGCAAGGGGGGAAGGATTTCTTCCGTTGTCTAAGCCTATTGAGTTTTCGCTGGAAGACGAAGGGGAGTACCTTGCAGCTTCTAGGAAAATCCCTCGGGAGCCTTTGAGTTGAATGGATGGTCGGGTTTTGTAGTAGTCCAACGTTGCACACCACAGTTAGCTACAATAAGATGCATAAAGACATCCAAATTCCTCAAAAAAGTTTACCCTGCATTTTCGGCAGGCAGTGAGCACTAGAAACTGCCAGGTCCATGATCACTATCCAATATGTGTTGGACTGTACTGTTACCGCTAGGGTTGCGCATAAAAACCCCTGGTTTCGATACACTAGGGTTTAACTTTTGGTCCTTTGAACCTGTAAGTTACTAGTAACTAGTCTAAGTAGCTACTTTTACAGTCTAAGTACTATTTTTAACTACCGTACGGTCCGTAGTACGTACTTATACGTCGAGAGCAGTCCGAGTTCACGAGGGCAGCGCTCATAAGTAGCTGACTAAGCAGCGCAGCCGGTTTCACATCTTCCCTCTTGCGGCTAGCACCTCAGTCTCGCTATTCGTCACCCTCTTTCCCCCCTTGGATTACTTTGGAGTACGAAGCTGATTAGGTAGCTTAGCCGTAGCTAGTAGGCTAGTACTATGCACTACGTAGTGAATACTGAAAAATGCGGGAAAATTTTAACAAAAATAACAAAAGAACTGGACGTTATTGGAACAAAATTGGGGAAACCCGGGATCGAACCGGGGACCTTTAGAATTGGTAAACTTCAGTCTACTGCTCTCCCAGCTGAGCTATTCCCCCATGATGTATTTGCGAAGCACACATAATACATCCCGCCTATTGAAGAGGCATAAACTGAAAAATGAAATTTCTGAATAACAGCACATTAGCGCTGCTCCGATGATATAGAAACAAGCATAGGAAATACCATGATAGCAATATTACATTTTGATCACGACCATGAATTTCAGTAGTTAATCTACTCTATCTATTGAGCTCATCATGATATTTTCCTACCGACTATGTACTGCCGATCGCCATTTATAAGTAAAGCTTAACTTTAGTATTTACTCTCAATCTCTCAAGTCAAGGCTCAGAAACCTGAATGGTCCCTTTGCTGCAAATCTTTAACCGTACTTTGATGAAGGAATCTAATGCCGGGCAGTTCCAATCCGGAAAATTCCCATGCATCATGATCAAAAGAGATATGAGGCATGTAAACGAACATCTAGTTTCCAATTACAAGATCTTAGCATGATACAATTACCCGGCTACAATATATACATTACTGTCCAAAAGAATGACCCTCAACTTCTTCAAGTCAAGTGAATACTTTCCCCACCCGTATCTGCCGCCACCGCCGCCGCATCGTCAGGTCTCCTCATCGACTTGGCCCAGCGGAGTCCACATGCATTGCAGAGCGTTTTTGGCCCCAGGGGCCCTTTACGCCACTCGGGTGAATCCGTCCTTCCGCATGTTACACACACATACTGGTCAGCCGTATGTGTTTTTTTAGCCTGGGAGAGACGGTCAACCAATAACCAAAATCCACATGATTAACTTCGACACCTTTTTCTTCTTCCCCCCGTCGTCGCGGTCGTCCTCACCGCCAGCGTGCACGTCGAGGCTGCCCGTAGCATACAGACTGCTCCCGACGGTGCTACCGCTGCCACCTCCACTATCAAACGACTCTCCCGCCATCGAGGTAGACGTGAACAGCGGCAAAGGGCCCTTGGTCATAACAGTCGGCGACGAGCTCCCCGTGAGCTCGCGCAAGCGCGTCTGCAAGCGCTGATTCTCCAACTTGAGATCCAAGAACGTGTTGAGCCTAGTAGCCATGAGATAAGCGCCCAGGCAGAAGCAGGCGACGCACATGGAGGTATTCTTCCCCGGGTACGGCCTCGCCATGGTATACCAACAACCAAGTTCAATGCGGGATTTTATTTCGAATAGGACGTCATTCGTTTGATCAGAACATTTCAGACGCACATAGGAGTGTAGATCCCGGTGGGTCCGCACACTCTCGGAAAACGTCGACCGGAAGGCGTCTAGGTCGCCAACTACGAACGAAATCAGCGTGAAGGAACATAATGGAATCTAGACGGAAAGTACCAGACACAATATCTTCGAAATCGCAATCCATGAGGTCGACCTCTCGCCAGCCCAGCAACTCGGTCACTGCCGTGCCAACGTACAGCACCTTGCCTTCCCCTGACAGGACAAAAATGATGGTATCGGCCAGCTCTGACACCAACAGATCTGCCCATCGTTTTCGTTTCGTGAATTCATAGCTTGTCAGCGACACAGGCTCTTTTGTCGACATGGCAGGATGAACGACACGGCGAAGAAGCAGATGCAAGAAGCGAACAACACGTTTAGCGCCGTCGCGGCACCCCTATCTTTGATAGTCTCACTTGCTAACCGCCAAGGGAAACCCAATGTATACCTCATTAAAACAAAGTAAAGAACCAAAAATACAGATTGAGAGCAAGGCAGTAACGACGTTAATAAAGAAAGAACCAAATGGCGCCAAGTAAGATACCTCTATGTTGTGTGATAGTTCGATGTCTGTACGCTCGTCTGAATCGGGTATACCAAAGATCTCACTCTAAATGATGCAGTAACCACCGTCTACACGAATTTCCGAACCGGTCATAAACCTTGACGCGTCACTAGACAAGTAGACGATTGCACCCTGTAACAAAAGTTAGCAAGACATTATACGCAGTGTTTCCGACGAACCGAAAGATCATCTGGATCACCAATCTACGAAGTATTGTCAGTGGAAATTCAGGATATGCCGGAGGGAACATACCCGGCCCATGGGTGTCAGGCTTTCCCATGTTTTCTACCCGACGGCACATTAGCTTGAGATACGGACAGATAGAACTGAATTGGCTAACCTTCAAACCTTGGTCGTGGTCCAGAATGGTCCGCGTCAACTTGGTTGCCATGTATCCAGGACTATCGAGGTAAGTTCAAGCAAGTGTAACTTTTGGTAAATGGACCCACCTAAGACAGTTGACCCTAACGTTCTTCTTGGCCCACTCAACAGCCAAACTCGAGGTCATATGCTTAACAGCTATACAGATGTCGATGAGACGTATGATCAAATATATTAGATAGATATCACGCTTACCAGCTTTAGACGCATTATACGGTGTTTGCGGCTAGACAGAAGGTCCCGTAAATAGTGTATTCAATCAGTTGATGCAACTTTAACTCCCACCTGGGGAATGTTCACAATCTGAATAGCAAAATCAGTCAGTGGCCTTCCATAAGATTGATCGCGTGTTACATACATTCGCGCTCATACTGGCCACCAAAACGATAGACCCGCCGCCCTGCGGGATCATGTTACGAGCGGCTTCACGCGCAGTGAAGAACGCTCCGTGAACATTGATGTCGTACAAACGCTTGATACGATCAAAGGGGTAACTGTGGGCCATCAATATTAACATCTGATGTCTGCTCCATCACGCAAAATACTGACTCGAAAGCGGAGTAGTTCTCCACAATTCCTACAAAATACATCTCAGCATCAACGACATTAGAAGAGGGTAACAGAAAAAGGCTCACCTGCCGAGGCGACGACAGAATCCAGCCGACCAAAGGTGTTCATCACCTCCGAGAAAGCCTTTTGGACAGAAATTTCAGAAGAGACATCACATTCTACACCAATAAACTTGAGGTCTTCTGGCTTCACGTCGCCGGTACCTTTGTGACCAGCCATCAGTTCCACGCGCCTCAATATAGTTTAGGAAAACCCACTAACCACAAGCATACGTAGCGAGCTCTTCAGCAGCACCCTTAGCTTCAGATCCCTTCAAGTCAACAATCGCGACAGACGTGCAGCCCCTGAGAAATCACCCATTACAATCACCGCAAACACGAACCCCAAGGACCGGGTCACTCACGACTGCACAAAAGCACGGCAAAACTCATAGCCCAACCCGCGAGCTGCACCAGTGACCATGCAGACCTAACAACATTGAATATCCCTTCTCAGCAAACGGTGGCTACACACTTTGCCCTCCATAGAAAAGGCCGGCAAGGTCCTGGGAGTTTTTGTCGACGTGCTGGCCCATCGGATCGCGTACTGACTGGACTTGAGACCACGAAGGGCGGGTGCCTTGACGAGCAGGCGGGCAGCCATAGAAGAAGAAAAAAAATCTGCCGGTGGTGGTGGTGGTGGTGGTTGTAGGGGAGAGAAAAGTACGGGTGAATGATTGAAGCGGTGTCAATATATAACGGCTGGCTCCAAGTGTGGGGTACGAGTTAGTTATGTCCATATTACCGTCCGCTCACGTGGGGCCGGGCCTATGACACCCCGCGCGCCACCGCCAGCGCGTAGTCTGCAAGATCCGGATATGCCGACCCCGAGGACTAGAATCCGTAGAATGGTTTCATGCCGACAACAGGTTGACAAGAGGGATTATCATCCGAGATTCCATTGATAGAATGAGGTCGTAACATGTAACATATATACCCTACATATACGGGAAAAGGAGGTATAAGAAAGACATATGGAATAGCTAAGTAAACAGTGGGTATCCCAAGCAAGTAACCTAGTGAGAAGAGCGGGCGAGAACAAATAAGGTTACGAATGAGTGGATAATGGTCATGAGTGGGCCGTGAACGAATGTGTATGCAGAGAGATAAACAGGAATGGCATAGCGGGAGTAACAGAATTGAACGATCATAGGCAGGCAAACTTGGATTTACGTCGGGATGTCAGCTCTTCCATCCGTGAATCCAGCTGTTGGCGCGCTCGTTCCTTCGCTTTCCGTTCTTCATCTAGTCGCTGCTCATATGACTGCTTTTCTTCCACAATTGACTTGCGAACGTTGACGACCTCTCGCTTGGCCTCTACCAGTTCATTACGGAGACCTTCCAGTTTCGAATTGAGGGTGTCTCGTTCCCGAGCTAGTTCCGTGGCATGCATCCGGGCCTTGCGGACTGAAACGTGTCAGTAAATACCATATACCCGTCAACGGTGAAGGCGCTTACGGTTTTTCTCTGAATCTCCGAGAGAAGTTTCTAGCGTGCTGACCAGATCCATATGCGTTTGCAAGTCACTTTCACAATGTGTGAGTTGCTTATTCAACGTCTTGATCATAGCCTCCTGCTCGTCAATTAGCTTGGCTTGTTGTTCCAACTTGGCGTTCGGAACAATATTATTGACAGAGCCCGGACCAATTGACGTTGATGGAGAGTCCGGTTGCGACTCCCGGGATGATGACGATGAAGTAACGGCGGAGGAGGCCTGCGAAGAAACGCTACCGAAAGCGTCGTGTGATCGAGGAGCGGGAGGGGGAGGAACTGACGGTGGAGGCGTAGGAGGAGGAAGTTTCATAGGAGGAAGACCGCTCCTATTGTAGGATACACTGCGGTCTGTGAGAGGTCGAGTATTGGGAGGTGATCCGCTTCTTGCAAGCTGAGCCTGCAGTTCACGCAGAAGAGTTTCGGAACGAGTTTTCTCCATTTGTAGCGTGTCCTTCTCGTCCTTCACTTTTTGCAAGTTCTCCTGCATTTCTGCAAGGATAGATCGATGTCGCTCCAGTTCACCCACAAGCGATTCGCGCTTTGAAGCCTCTTGGATAAGCTTCGACTGTTCACTTTTTGTTCTGCCAAGTTCGGCACGAAGCTTTGTGACTTCCGCAGCTAGCCCGTCACGCTCGTCCTGATATACCGACATCTGGTGTTGCATCTGAGTAACAAGCACGGTCTTCTCTTCCATAGCCTTCTCGTGGTTCCCTCTCAGTTCTTCACGAAGTAGTGAAAACTCGTCCGCTGCGGTTTTGTAAGCCTCGACCTCCTCCACGAGCAAGTCATGATCTTTGCGTAAAACATGAAGTTCCACATCATGTTGTGCTCTGAGATCGTCAAGAGTTGCGACTAATCGCTCCCTTTCCTCCGTCAGTTCTTGCTCATGGCGGACTCTGACGTCTTCGAGAACGGTCTTATGATGCTCCTCGATGGCGACAATGCTTGCGTTCAGCTCGGCAATAGATTCCTGATGGTCGGACTTCAGCTTGAGAATCTCTTCCGTGTGAGACTGGACAACAGAGGCATGTTTATCAGCAGCCTGTGCCTCGAGAGCTTCAAGTGCTGAGGAATGAGCCGCATTGAGCCGCGAGACCTCAGCCTCGTGACCGCGTTCGATTTCCTGCCACACTGTCGCCTGCTGCTCTTTCACCGATTTGACCGCAGCATCCAATGCAGCCGACGCCTGTGCAGCCGCAACCGACGCTGATGATGCGGCTTCCTCCTTAATGGCGACGATAGCGGAGTTCAGACGCTCACCCTCCACTCGCCATTCTTCCTTCAAGTTCATGAGAACGCCTTCCTGCTCAGAGCGGATCTTATCCATCTGCAATTGATAATCCTCCTCTTGTGTGACAAGCGCCCTAGCGTGCTCTGATTTCAGTAACTCCATTTCTTCCGTAAACGAAACCTGTTTCCTTGCTATAGCAGCAGAATGCTCCTCTTGAAGCTCCTGCAGTGCAATAGCGCGAGAAGACTGAGATTCGGAGAGTGATCCTTCTCGAGCAATTTCGGCCATCCGAAGTTCCCCCGCGTGCACCTCCTTCAAACGCTCCAGAGTAGCTGCTGCATCCACAGATTGCTTCTCCATAGCTGCCGCGTGATCTCCGCGCAGCTTGGTCAGAACGTTGTAATAGTCCTCCTCAGTTTTGTGAAGAACAGAGGACGACTGGGCTTCATTCTGTTTGAGAGCCTCCTCGTGTTCGGTGACAATCTTACGAATCGCCGCTTCATGCTCGTCCTTGGTCCGCGACAGAATCTCGTTGGCTTCTTGTAAGCAAGACCGGAGCTCCTGATCGTGCTCCTCCTTGAGTTTGCCAAAGGCGGCCTCATGATCCCGGTGCACCTGTACAAGCGTGGCAGAAGCCGCTGCGAGCTCATCGCGGAGGGAAGATGTCTGCTCAGCCGAGTTGACACGAGAAAGCAGGTCGTCCATTTCAGCTTGCTTAGCCATCATTGCATCAGCATGCTGAGCCCGTATCTCCTCCATAGCGGCGGCATGATCAACGATAGCTTGCTCCAGAGTTGCTGAGAGTTCTGCTTCGCGCTTTTGCACCTCTTCATGTATTCCAAGGTCCTGATCATATTGCGATCGGAGGTTTTCAATCTCAGAAGACATGTTCAGTGCCTTTTTAAGATGTTAGCAAAATCAGATTTTCAGGGCGCAGCGCTCGTACCTGATCCCTTGATAATGTCGTCAATTCATCGTGTTGTCGCCTCAACTGAGTTAACTGTTCATTCAAAGTGTCGACTACCTCACGATGATGAGATTCCTTTTGTGCCATTGACCTGAGAAGGTTGTCAGCGTGCTCCACGACGGCAACAAGCAGAAAAATTTTACAGCATCAGTTCGTTAAGGCGCTCCAACGATTCATCAGTCTCTGATATGACCGACGAATCATTCTTGTCAGACTCTGAATCTGGAAGGTCTACGATAGAGTGGCTGTTCGCGTTCTCCATGCTCCGTCGTATGTGATCAAAGTGACCCATCGTTTTGGGCGAGAGATGAATGGAAGAAGTGCCATTGACCTTCGTCGATAAGGCCTCTGAAATTTCGTCCGCGGGGGTAGCGAGGGCCGAGGAAGATGCTGCGCTCTGATCATCCCGACTCTGTTTCAGAGAACTTTCAAGGACTGAGATTTCTGACTCCCTCTCCTTCAAAACATCCTGCAAGCGCATGATTTCCCTTTCAAGACTTGACACCGATCGTTCATGGTTCAGGACACCGTTGGGCACAGCTATTGAGAGATTAGGTCGGGAACTCTGCAGCAAAGAATTCAAGGTAGAGGTCGAGTTTGAATTGGATCGAGAATGGGAATGGGAGTGAGAACTAAGACTTGAAAAAGAGGTTTTGCGCGAGTGAACCGAGGAGAGCTCCTGTGAAAGCGATTGCGATTGCGAAAGCGACCTTGTTCGGTGCGTCAGATACCAAGATTAACAACAAGAATGTTAAAAAATACCTCGAGTGGAGCGATTCTGCTGAGGCCGCCTGCCTGAAAAAAAGCCGTCTCCCGGCAGCATTGTACTGAGGCTCGCTTGCCTCTCTTTGTCGGCTGGCTATCCGTCTTCTCATGGGGGACAGGTCCATAGATTTATCGGTTGTAGTGGGAGAGTCTGCTAAAGATTCGGCTGACACGGAATTACTGAGTTTTGCTTCCTGGATTTGCGCAGCGAGGTCCGAGATCTCGCGCAAGGCATCACGGTATTTGGATGTCACTGATGAAAGGTCGGCCAAAGTCGCCGTGTGAGTCTGCTGAAGTGCGATGAACTGATGGTGAAGGGACTGATCGGATTCTGCGGTTTCTTGGGGGGTTAGAGGGGTCGAAGAGGAAGGCGATGCCTCAAGCGCTGCCAGAGATGTGCCGTTCACATGGTCCGGATTCTCTTCGGATTGCCCATTAACTTGAAGAGCCGGTGCAGCATTCTTGAGATCGACGTCAAGACTGCGTCGGGCATGCGCAACTTCGTCGACTACATTTCCTAGTCTTGCTCTCGCATCTCCGGCATCCTTCCTTTTCCTCTCCCATTCTTGCATCTTCGTCTCCAGTTCTCGTACTTTCCGCTCTCTCTCCTCCAAGTCGTTACGCCAGCCCTCTCCGTCTTGACGGATGACTTGCAGCCGAGTTTGCAACGATTCAACTTCATCTCTGCGCCGTTCGACTTCTCGCTCCAAATTTTCGACTGTTTGCTGTAGCGCTAGAATCGACTCATCTGAGCGTGCGAGACGTGCTTCAAGATCAGCGATGTATTTAGTCGAGTGGGATTCAGAGTCTTTGAACCGAGCAACTTCGCGCTTCAGATCTGTCATTGATTCGCTTGAAGTGATGGACGTTTCGTCATAGGCCTTCATTTTCTCCTCCAGATCGCGAACATACGCCTAAATGCCATTAAGCACATTCCGCAGTCAAAGATAAGTTGTTGAAAGCGCACCTCGGTAGAAGCTTCTCTTTCTGTCAACTTTGCGACACGGGCTCTAAGCTCCTCCACATACAACTCGGTAGCAGCATGCCTTTCCGTTATAGTTGTCAGCTCCTCTTCCTTCTCCTCGACCATTTCGTTGGTATGCCTCAATGCAGCTCGATTGAGATTGAGTTCTGCCTCCATAGCCGCGATAGTCTTCTCGTACTCCTCGATGACGGGGCCCACTATCTCCTCATATTTAGCAGTGCCACCGATCGCACCTGCACTGTTACCCCGATGTTTTTCCCCAAGCTCTTGCCTGAGTCTCGTTAGCTCCTCGGTACGCTCGACAAACTTTTCCCTAAGATCCTCGTAGTTGCTTTGGAGCTCCGTCATCTGAGCAAGGACTTTTCTGCCAGCCCCTTCTAAGGCTTCGGGAGCACTAACTTCTCCGGCAATATTACCACCACCACCTTCTTTGATAGATTTCAGCTCTCTCCGTAGCCGGGTGACCGTACCCTGAAGCCATTCAATGTCATCCCAACCATCCTCCTTCTCATTGACTACTGCTCTATTCTTAATATTTCGAGCGCGATTGGCATACTTGAGTGTATTGATAGTTTCGCCAACGTTGTACTCTGCTGCGCTAACGCACGCGATCATCAGAGTATGGGCGTTACCACCGAGGGAGTCTTGGAGAAGTCGTGTAAGTTTAGAGTCGCGATAAGGAATGTGAGTCGCTGTATGCGATTTAACACGGGAAGGGTCCCCAAGGGCAGATATGACATTTCCGAGGGCCAGAAGGCCGCTGTTGATCGAGATACCCTCTTTGATGCGCTCTCCAGCAGCAGCTGTCCTCTTAAGCTACATAAGAACAAGTATTAGTGCTGAGGGAAGAGACATAGTAGTATAACTTACTCGTTCAGAACCCGCCAAATCGACGAAATGGAATTTAGATACAATGGTAACCCATTCTCCAGCATCTTCATCACGGGAAATCATCGCCCGATCTGCTGCATGGCCAAGAGCGCTGGCAGGTCGGAGGCCACCACCACGGCCCATTGCAGCTGCGAAGCTTGGAGTCGAAGGACGGCCAAAAGTTGGAGAAGCGACTCTTGAGGCGCTGGGGGTTGATGAATAGACAGATCCCGGACGCGCTAGGCGTGATGGTGAACGACCACCCGGGGGTAAAGGAGAGGAAGAACGTGGTGGGGCTCCAGAGCCTGTAAACTTTTTCTGAGTCAATGTGAGGGAAAAGATTGCATGTGAGCGGGATGACTGGGCATTCATGTCGGTTTCATTTGTCCGCCTAATCGACGTTCCTTTACGAATAAGTCTAGAAAACGGACAGGTCAATTAGGCGTTTAAGCTTAATTATCGCGGCGACTCACGTCATGACCTCGCCCGAGTTTTTCACATTTACCTCGCGAAGCCCGCCCCAGATGATATGGCCATCTTTGTCCTCGCGAATCTGCACCTCTCGCCTGCCACCAGCCGTGTCATCCATACTCAACAAGTCGATGAGATCTTCATTGTAAATTTCTATGAAGGAGCCCTTGATACTGTAGTTCCAAGCGGTGCCACGCTCTTCTTTGAGTTGTCTTGCGCGCGAGAAAATTGTGGAAACCGCCCTTGGGATGATACCCATGCCGTTGCCAGGATCAGAGGGGTCGGCGTCCAGATCCACGCCAGTCATGGTAAAGGTTTTTCCGCTGCTTGTTTGTCCATAGGCGAGAATAGTACAATTGAAGCCTTCGATGAAGCGAGAGATAAGAGGATGCGCAGTGGAGGTGAACATGGCATGCTGCGTAGTGGAAGGATCATGGACCTGATCAAAGGAGAAAACCTGCTTCTTCGACGTCACGCTCGACGATGCCGGAGGGGCAGGTGATGATGAGCTAGCATTGGGCGACACGCTCGACGTGCCTTCGACAGAGACGGAATTGGAGGAGGTGGCGTGAAGGACTGAGCGTTGGAAACGAGCGGGAATATTGGTGCTATCTTGAGCAGTCGTCGGCCGTATACGAAGGGCTAGGAACGAGATAACCATCAGAATGTACCGGCATCACGTCGGTAGCGACCACGTACCAACTTGGACCGAGGTCGTCGCTGACGACGACGACTGGGGGGCCATCGTAGCTGTTGCTCACAACGTTCAGGTCAAACTTACAAATCAGGCCTGGTCGTCGTTGCCGAAATCGGCAGGTTATTTTGATCGCAAATTTCCCACCCAACTTTGGGCGTTTGCTTGCGGTGCCGATATTGGTTCCAAGGAATACAAATGTATCTCTCGGAACTGATTGACCTTATGCAGGCGTAATGCGTGGAAAGTTGCAGGTCTGAAATCTTGCAAGATTCTCTACAATTTGTTTTATAATTACTAATATTGAAGGGTCTAGGTTTCCAGGAACAGTGCTTTGCACGGTACGACTTGTTCATCACTTCTTTTCGAAGTACAAAACATCATTGAATATATGAATCTCTTACTGACTGAGGTCATTAATGTCAAAGATCGGGGTCGCGCCCTTTAGGAGTACCGTTCTTACCTGCCTGACGGGTGTCATTTCGAAAGCGCAGCGTTGCAACATCCGAAACAGGGAGTCGCACTTTGGAACAAAAAAACGCAATCAAAGATGGGGTCCCGTAACCAAGTGTTCCTAAGGTCACATGTGGCGTTAGATGGATGTTGGCGTCGACCGCCACTCAACTGTACGGTATATCATTGACAAACTGAATTGAATACGGCAAGAAAAGCTGAGCAAAACAGATACATATCTTTTCATTAAGTAGCTATTCGCGTCATACAAATATCATCGTACGGTAGCGTGTGTATTCCGAGTCGTGATGTGTGGCTGGGAACTCCGGAATCAGGCCATCAGAACGTAGGAAAACTTAGGCCTTGGCACTCCTTTTACTAGTATCGCCTTCGGAGATCATTCAAACAATGCCCCGAAAAGAGATTCATCGTCATCATCCTCGGTCGTCATCTGGCTCAGATTCGTCTCAAGTAAATCTGACCCTCGAAAAACTTGAAACGGGCGAGGCACGCTCCCAATATAGTCGTGGCTTAGCAAGTCATCAAAGTCATTGCGAGTTGGCGTGATTAATGTTTGGTTGCTCTCGTTAGACCCAGCTTGGACGACGAAGTTGTTGCCCTGGTTCACAAGAGAAGCGGAGGAAGGATAAGAAACAGGCTCCTCTGTAGCTTGGGGAATCCAATTTGACATAAAGCCCGACATCCAATCGTCTGCCGCCGACGAAACAGGATCAATAATTTCGGAGCCAAAGAGAGGTGGATATTGGGGCGTTTGTGACGGCCCAGTCATTCCGTGCATCATTATCATTTCACCAGGGACTTGAAACGGCTCCCGCTGAAAGAAATCTTCCTGCGCGTGATTCGGTAAAGCATTTTGCCCAACATCATCGACGTACACGTCTTGCTGGCGGTGGATAAATTGTTGATGATGAAATTGATGAGGGGTGGGAGCCGCGCTCGTAGAATCATGATGTGAAAGGTCAATTTGCTCCGAGGTGCGAGGATCGATGGTTTGAATGTCTATACTATTGGTCTGGCGGGAATAGGCATTCACCAACCACCTCTTCTCTTCAGTAGTCAATGGTACGCCAGTAGATCGTTCTTGAAGACGTGCTTTTTTCTCTCGTTCGACTATCTCTTTTGGTGAAGGACATGGTTGATCGATATGAGCCACAATAGGAGAGCCACCGAGAAAGAACAGCCGTGAGTTCGCGGGTATCTGTCCCGGTGATGACTTCAACTGCTTCCTGAGCTCGTCGTTACAGAGCATGACAGTTCTGTACCCCCAACGATGCGGTTTGACAGTGCTTCCCGGCTGTACTTCCATATCCCTGATAGTGACATGACACTCTCAGACTTAGTATGTGAGATGAGAACATAGAGCCACTTACGATTCTAGTACGGCAGACGAACTGCCAGTTGGTGAATCAAACCTTATCCTCTTAGGGTCTGGCTGAGTCCCTTCAGGTTCCTGTCTCGGACGCTTTCCCAAGCTACTATTGGACTGGAAGGCGGCCACTGGACCCTGCGGGGACCATACACCATTGTGAAGACTCGTTGAATCGGCGGCGGGTTCGTTAACAAGAGGACGAGGGCCCAAAGTAGCGGTGTGGGAAAAGCTGGTTGGTTGTGACCAGTCAGACGCCGGTAACGGCAGTGGGTAGGCGAAATTTCCCAACGCAGAGTTAAGTTGGTATGACGACAAGCCAGTCGAAGTCTGAGCTCGGCGTTGTTCGTAAATATCGTTCACAGAGGTAGAGGCGTAATTTCGACTAGAATCGGGGAGAGTGACGGGCTGCATGTAACTACCGCCCGTGGTGAAGGGCGGGTAGTATGTCGGAAGCTGAAACTGTTCTGGCATAGTGGCGTTCATTGGGTGTAGTGCAAATAAACGAGAAAAGGTGTACAAAAATCATCCTCTTATATGATCATGGCGCAAGTCCATTGACTTTGCTTGCGATCGGGGGCTTCAACATGGAAGCAGGGCGCTCCGCTCAGGACAAAGCCTCCAGCCACGTTAAAGTATCGACTGCGTGACTATGTCCGGAACTAGAGTAGGAGCTCCGTTATCATCTTTTTGTTCTTCATAGAAAAAATCGATCATAAATACCATATTTGACCTAGTGAGAGGACAGTAAAGGTCAAGTCAATTACAAAGTATATCTGAGAGAAAAGGTAAATTACTAACACAGGCTGCTTGCCACTTCTGACATTTTTATCGAACATTTCTACTACGTCCCCCTAAAATATACGCCGAGGAGGCCACAGGTTCGAACCGTCGCAACATTGTAGTTCGAATGTGGCGAAGACGACATCTTCGATGTTATTTCTAGACTGCTGAAAGAATCCAAAAGCCATGACAGCTTCTACCATTCCGTAGACACCTAAAGGCACAAAAATCCGGATCATACTTTGACCACAAATGACATGCAGGAAATCGCTAGAACAGAAAGTTCTAAAGTCCCCTAGCATTCGATCGCGAAGCACACAGATGGTGCTTGATAACCGACTCTTCCAAGTCAAGGAGGATAAGCATAGATAGCGTAATGAACAGTAAGAGCTTGGCAATATTTTCCGGGGTACACTCGTCCTGCCCTAAATATCCGTAGTCTCCAGGGTAACAGGGAGAGAAGACACCCCGCTGTAACGTGTTCATGACGGGTATGCACCGAACCAACCTGATTTCTCGAAGCCATCAACCTTAGCCGTACGCCCGTGTCGAGATATAGGAGAACAGTTCTAGAAGCAAGAAGTGAGCCATTACTAACGAGTGTCCCTCAGCGCATCTCGAATTATGACATAGTTCCATGATATGACTGAGACATACCTCAATACTCACCCAAAACAAGATACATCATCACATATCCAATACGCCGCGGTAGCTTCGAGACTAGAAATCCAAACAGACATAAAGTAAAAGAGGCGGCGTGGAATCAGGAACGAGGTGAATGCCCCATATCAAATGTCCACAACACAGACAAAACTGCACATGCCATGAACGTGGAAGATACAAACCACCTCAGTCTCTTGTATCGAAGCATCCTAATAATCCCGATCGCAAATTCGAGAGGAGCTAGCTCCTTCCACCCCTTTGCGACTTATAGGGAGAAGAAGGACGGAGAAACCCGTCTTATTGTTAAGTGTCCAATACGCTTGCAGGAAGGTCGTCGGCGCTTCAAGATTTCATCAATCCGGACTCAATTGAGAGGCGTGATGCGTGTAAACGAAACGAAATTTGTATTCCTGCAATTGGTTTTAAAGTTCAGAGCTTGCAAAGCATTCACTTGGAGACCCCGGTAGAAACCTTCAAGAATACATCTGTGAGTTGCGGTACTTTCCTTCCGTTTGTAGAAGAATACAATACGAACCTGTCCGACACTAGACTACACGCTGAATATCCCACTAAATTCAGGAACGTGAAATTTTCTATCAATTGAGAGTTTTGTAAACCATGTCAGATAAATTCGATTTCAGGTTCTAGAACTTATCAACTTACACACTTGTATTGTAATCTATCGCATACTCAAACCACCCATCTTGCCAGTTATCGCGGTGACCTCATTGACGTCCCAAATGACCAGATTTCCATCAACGCCAGAGGTGCTGACCCGGGTAACCAATCCATTGCCAGCAGATTCGTATGGCCTAACGCTCGTAATCGTATTCTGATGCACAGTCAGGAGCTTTGTATCGTTCGCGTCAGCGATACTCGACTGGCCCCGGCTATCTGCTGCTTGGAAGGTCGCAAAGGCTCCAGACTTTAACCTCCCAGGTCCGCCAACACCGGGCCGGCCAGCGGATCTGTGTACTGCAGATGTATCGTCGAGCGTGCCGACACCTTGCCATCCAGTCTCTGCAGATCCGCTGAACACAAATGGTTGACAATCGTGTCCGGCGGCGACGATGTAGTCCTCCGCAGTCCAAGTAAGGGTGACAACGGGAAGAGAAGTCATCTTGACATAATGAATTCCACCGGCGGGGTAAACAACAGCGATGGAGCTATCATGACCTATTATGAATGTCAGGTAAGCGACGGATAGAAATAGAAAGTAACCTACTAGCAAATGCAAGGACATCACCAGATGGAGAAAATGCAACGGAATGGACCCATCCGCCAGCAGGGCTCGGGTATTCTCCACAGATAGTATTGAAAGGAAGTTTGGACCCCCAGACAGTTGGAGGAGGTCTACTAATTAGCAACTTTGGCGTTTGGGAGACTTGAAAGAGACTTACTTGGCGTCCACTTCCTTGATGTAGGCAGAAAATACCCTGGCCTTCGAGTCCGCACTTCCCGCGGCAAGAAGGACATTGTTAGGATGCCAATCCACCGACAGAACCGTCGACCGAATGGGTTTCTTCAAGAGCTTGCTTACCCACCAGTTGTTCTCGGGGTCGAAGTGACAAACTGCGATCGCGCTACATATAGTTAGAAGTAATTCAGTACATAATGCGGTTGTAACACACCGAGCACCACTCGCAACAGCAAATTTGTCTTCATTGGGACTCCAGCGGACGTACGTCGCAGCGCGGTTGATGCGCAGAAGGACCAAGGTAGGCTTCCAGCTGCCGTCGGAACTAGGCTGCCATACATAGGCATTCCTATCCTGCGAAGCGGTAACAATACGGTTAGACGAGGGCGCCCAGTCGATGGAGGTGATAACTTTGTCGTGCTAATTGCCGATTTAGTTATGCAGTCCATACAAAACCGCTGCAATAGTTACTTCGGCCAGCGTTTCCGTTGGGATCCATTCAGATCCTCTACGAGAGAATATCTGGGCCTCATTGGAGTTCAAGCTTGCCGCGACCTCTGCAATGATCAGTAAAATCGAAGCTACCTTGCTGTTCCAGTAACATACGCGTTCTATCTGCGTTGAATGCGTGAGCAGAAATGGCCGTCTGACCCAGAGAGAATATTTCGGGAGCCATGGAGGTTCGTGATATGTGTATTTGTTTGACAGTAGGACCAGCAGTCTACTACTGCGAGATTGAGAATGATGGTGAAAGAGAGAGAATTGACTCCTTGTAGATGTGACAGTGACGTTACACTTCGCCCGGGATGTCGAGCCGTAGCACCGGTACGTTAAGTCGGCAGACCAGAAAGCAAAAAGTTGACTCTTCCTCATTTAAAAATGAGTTATCGAGGAGTGGTTTTTGAATGGAATGTATAACAAATGTCTATATGCTTCTGAGAATATGATAGCTAGTGTTGCACGCGCTTGTGATGATGTCATATGCTTTCATGAGCCCAACTGAATACTAGGATACAGATTGTGCAACAACTGAAATATCCATTAGCAGCGAGCACTTTTGCATTGAAAATGAGACGGAAAGTGCGAAAATAGACTTATATTAGACATACTGACATCATGACCACGTGAAGGTAGGTACGAAAATATTTCATCGACCCGACATCTTTTTCACATTCGAGCCCCTTGGTGCGCCTACAGAATGTATCATCCGGTCATTTCGGGATTCAAGCATTGAGCCTGGTGCTTAACCTCATGCGTGCTGCTCAAACAAATTTACAACTCAAGCTAGGTGCTCGGAGCCGTCTTTCCGGCTCTCGACTTGGTTAATTTGTATGAGTGGATCAAAGCGTAACGAGGCTGGACTAGTTCTGACAGACTCTAGCATGACCCATGGCTCCCTCGGATGCTAACTTTGGCTGCACTTGTCTACGGCCCTTCCATTACCTATAGCACCCTTCCAAATATTCCCCAATACCGATGGACATGGGATGCCAATGGAACATCTTTTTCTTGAAGCATGCAAAGCGTACCCTTAATTCTCTTCCGGTTTTCAGTTTAGGGTTTGCTGTCATGTATAAAACACCCGACGTCGGTATGTCCAACTCAAGGGTCTCAATGTTAATTTTTTAACTAGGATTGGTTATAATCTCAAGATTCAGAGATTTCGTACGGATCTCATAAAATTCTGGCGTGTTGTCAGTGTGGGGTTCAGTTTCACATAGAATACTAATGTATACGGTCTCTCCTGTTTGTGCATTCATTGAGCACTTTATTCTCGTATTAATCAGAGCTTACATTCTAATTTACTTGGTCGCACCCCGATCTTGTGCGATTTACGACAGTATGCTGCGGGATAACCTTCCGGAGAGACAACTGAGGATACATATCACATACGGGAGTAAACTAAGCGCAAAATGGAATGAAGAGCTAGATCTTGCGCCTATTTTTCGGGACCGTGCTTTCGTATTTCATTGCAAAGCCAAGAATGGACTTGTCCGAAAAAGGTCCCATCGCTGAAGCGCCAACCTCATGCTTGCTGCTATTGTTCCCTCAAAATGTACAACAGTAGCACCGCATTGTTGCGGGCAGCTCAGCTATGGATGACAACAGTACAGATGTTAATTGACATGCGAGCAGGACCGAAAACCCCCAGTTTCCCAAAACAACGACCTCTGATCCGGCAACTGTAGGTCCCCCTCTCACTGTGATTGATCGTGATCGAATTTAAAGCAATCTTCCCTGTGTGACTTTGATCTTCCGGGATTTTTGCCTCGAGGCAGGTGCCGAGAATCTGAGATGGCTTCTCTTGTGATGACCACGATATTCTTGCCTCTGTTGGGTGTGCACACAGCCGCACCTGGTATTTGACAGCAGCGAACCGCGAGGCCGGAAGACAATAAGAGTTGGAGGATGATCAAATTGGGTATCAACCAAACAATTGGCGTCCGATCTCAACGAACTGTAGCGGATCGTAGTCAGGCCCCTTGCCACGGAGCCAAGGATGAATTACCCATTTACCCTCACCAGCCCTTACCCTGCCTGTCCATATATATCCCCGTCTGTCTAAGCGTAGGTCCCCTTCCCATCACGGAACTCTGCGCCCACCACTCTTGCGGTATTCGTCGAACAAAAAAAGTCACAGCCCCCGTTCTTCGTCCTTCCCTGCCTATTTCTGTCTCATTTCGCCTCTTCCCTGGTTCCACTTCTCCTTTCT
Source organism: Armillaria sp. CMW 4456 (assembly GCA_028551335.1). Lineage (NCBI taxonomy): Eukaryota > Fungi > Basidiomycota > Agaricomycetes > Agaricales > Physalacriaceae > Armillaria > Armillaria sp. CMW 4456. The sequence goes on along the minus strand of JANDKJ010000512.1, from coordinate 24,703 downwards.
GGGTCTGACCTTCGTTTCGCGTCCTCTTCCGTTCAACAATGTCCGATGACAATAGTAACGGTTTCAGCCCGGATATTAAAATGGTCGACCTACCCTCTCCCTTCGAAAACTGTTGCCGCGGGTCAGGCGAATCTCTGTCCCCCAACATCAACTTTACCTGGACGCCAACAGTAACTACCATGGAATCCTTAGATTCCTTTGAACCCCGTCCCTTCCCTCCCCCTGCGTTGCTCGATGTCCCCATCGAGTACATCATCGACCAGCTTCATAATTTGGCTCCTCATTACTGGAATAAACCCGAGACTTCAGATTGTACACTAGGTGTGTTACCTGGTATTGATTTCCCATCACCAGCTAATCTTCCTTTCAGTTGTCCCCGTTCCGTATCCCGGCGGCAAGCACGCCTTGGAACCGCTTGCGTCCCCCTTATCCTCGTACGATCCTTCTGGCCTTCGTCGGCGCGCGACTGAGCCTACACTGACCACTGTTCCGCTCATACGGATGCAGGTCTGTGCTTGGTTTCTTTCATGTTGTCGTGGCACTGACGTCGGCGTCTAATAAAGCTCCATACCGACTACCTCTCCGCCCACTCCAGTTTCCTACGATCGCTCTTTAGTGGAGCCTCCCCTATTGACCTAGCAAACCCAGCCAGTTCCCTTCATCCACCAGGCCTGCGAACCTCTTCTGGAAAGTTCACAATACCGCCCAACCGTTTGCCCCGACTAATGCCCTCGTCCACCCTCTCCCATCCCGTCCTCTACCTTCCCGTACCAGACCCGGCGTCGCTGCATTATGTGCTTCACTGGATGTACTTTGGCACCACCGACGCCATTGAAGACGCCCTCGTCCACGGTGCTATTCAATGGGAAGGCATCGCGCGTAACGTTGAATATCTAGGGCTGCCTCCGGACATCAAAGTCTTCCTAGGAAGATGGTTCGAGCGGTGGTTAAACCCGGATCGGCATGGAACAGACGACGCTTACGTCTCTGATAGGGAGGGAGACTCAGACACGGCATGTAGTGATGATGATTACGACACTGACGACGACGACGACGACTTGAATTCGGATGGAATTAAATGGAAAGATGGTAGAGACGACGACGAGGAACCCTGTCGTGGGAGAACCCGGGCTACGAGGTGCTTGTCATGGACGTCTACGGCATCAACATCAGCTGTTTCGTACGAGTCTGTTTGATGGCCCTTCCTCCTTCCCTTACGCATTTGCTTTTTTCGATTTCGCCTGTGGATGCTTTTTCGTTCGCACTTATCATTATTAGTTGCTCTTAGTCCTGCTTTCGACCGACTGCCTTCGATTTCACTATTAACACATTCCTTCAGTGTCACAGAGTCTCAGGAGAACTACATGTATTACATACCACACGTCCTGTTAGTCAAGGGCATATTGAACATAATAATAAACAAGAATGAACCGGACCCCTCTGGACCCATACAACAATGGTATAATATCACACGTGAAATCTTATTGTTCACCGCCTACCTTTACGCTTACTGACATGGAACTCAACGCCACTTGGACACAAAAGCACGGAGTAATCAAGCAACATGTGCACAAGTTATTATTTGGTGACGCAGCACCATGGCAGTTCCCTACAATACGCTGCGCATGCGCGTGATATAAAATAATAACAGCGGACTCAACATTACAAAAAGAAAATAATCCGTAGAACAATAAATTATACCGCAGAAGGAAAGGCGGGTCCAACAGGAGGGCGTCCAGCGTTGTCGTGACAATGATTGGGATGAGAGACATGCGCGCAAATCGGCAGGGTCTCTCCCTATGTCTTGGGGGCCTTGGGGTCGTATGCCAGATGAGCTGGCGGCTGCCATATCTCCAGCCTTGGTACCCGGAGCTGCCGAGGCAATGGAACAGTATGTCGTTGCTTTTTTATCGGGACCATCTCCTCTTTCACCGGAGACTGTTTGTTTCCGTCAGCAACGCTCACATATATGGGGGAATATATACTCACCAAATACTCCCTTCTGCGAAGCTTGTCCCAGTCGACGTTTCGCATCCACGGGTGCTCTTGGATGTCTTGGAGACCGTTGCCTGTCGCGCCGATGCGCTGTAAAGGGTCTGTATGCATGAGTTTGGATAGCAAGTCCTTGCATTGAGGTCCCGCAGACAGCGATTCGATAGGCCGTACGAATTCGTGGTTTATGATTCGTTGGATGATCTTTTTTGTGGTATCTGGCTCGAATGTTTCATCCGCTAAGAAGGGCTACAGAATAACAAGCATCAGCGACTGCACACACGACGAAATGGGTGAAACGTACATTATTCCCGTCAATTAGCGAGAAGAGAGTACAGGCGATACCCCACCAATCGATTATAGTAGGCGAGCATTTGGGAATCGTTGCCGCACTTTCTACATGCACCTCAGGACACATGCACAAAGTTGTGCCTGATATATACCATTCCTCCCCCTCCTTCTCCAACGCCTCGATCTTGCGGACAATACCGAAATCGCTCAGGACAGGGTATCCTGCAGGACAGATGAGAATGTTGGCGGGCTTGAGATCGCAGTGAAGAAGTCCTTGGCGATGTATGAAGTCGACACCGAGAGATATACCGGCAAATAAGAACCTGGCATCATGGGCTGATAGAGGGCCGGCGGAGCACAATAAGTCTTCTAGTGAACCCCCGGCAAAAAGCTCCAAGATGGTGTACAAGTTGAAAAAGTCGTCATCCGTGGTGATTATTCCGGCGATAAAGGGATTCCAAGGGAGGTTTGCCAGACAGATACGTTCCACGTTCTTAAAGTGATAATTATTCCTTCTGCGCTGTGTTCAGGTTAAAAACCAGTCGATTAGTCAATATAGAGAAAGCTTACACCATCTACGAATACATTGCCTTCCTGTCCTCTAAAAACAGTTTTTCTGATAATTTTGACGGCGAATAAAGTGCCTGGCTTGTCGTGTGGACCTTCAGTAGTGGTTGTCTCTACTACTCCCACAGTACAAGTGCTCCCATTGCCTAGAAGTCATCAGTGAGTGACGAGTGAAGCTAGAAAGCATATTCCTCACCAATAGTCTTGAGGTATCTCACATCTTCTATGTCAAGCGACTGCGGTCTACGACTCGTCGGTATCATAAGAGTTGGTGGCGGAAGACTCTTGTACTATGGAAGGGGGATGGTTAGAAAAATACAAACAAGGCAGCAGCTTCGCGCACCTCAGGTTTTTGAGAATACAAGTGTTCATAATATACATGGAAGGACGACACTTCCGAGAGTTCTAATCGTCCTTCTACTGATTTTCTGTCGGTACGTCTTCGTTTGGAGGGTGGCTCAGGAGACGGTGCGGAGGCAGATCTTCTTTTCTGTGGTGCCATTGTGCTTGGAAGAGGCAGGAAGGTATTAGAGATGGGAAGAGATTGTAAAGTGAAGGAGAAGCCTCACGACATTTTAAGCGACAGTGGCACAGGGTTGTTGTTAACAAGGGCCACCCCAAGGGACCATTGTTCGACGTTTGTGAGTGATGGGTGCCACGGCAGAACTGGTCCTATTTTCCCTTGTCCTTTGTGTGTTAAGAGAATAGCCTTGGAGGTCATCACGAACAATGAATTTCTTGTGCACGTAGTGATAGCCCCTGGAGATATCGTTAATTATCTGGTAAATTTTGCTTTCGCAGGTAGCTGTATACAAGATATTACCGTAGAGGATAGGCCAAGTATCTGATGGACCTTGAAACCAAAAATGGGAGGAACAAAAGAACCGCTCGGATTGATCCGGAGCAAATGATGGCCGAAAGCACCGGTGCATCCTTGGCTGCTTGTTCCAAATCCTGAAGGTACATCGAGACATTCTAAGAGCCATGCGCACGGTATAAGTCTTCCTAAACGCAGAGGAATTGTTATAGTATTCGTCTACAGAACCGAAATGTACTCTACCAACTAGACGGTATATAAATACTATACTCAGTACTACAAGGCCATTCTGTTCATTATTGTACCCGACTTTGTACTCTGAAGGAAACATATCCAGAACCTGGCATCCTGAAAGACCCTTCTGCAATAAGTAAAGAGCTACTCGTGTGGTATACCTTCAGCTAAGTGAACATCAAGCTTGCTATTAACAGTGTTAACACAATGACCGGAACAAATGGTCAGTCAACAGGGCTTAGCAAGAGATCACCACTGTTCGCTGACTTCTATCATCTCCGTGAAACAAGTGAAACGAAACAGAATAATGTAAACTCATTCTTAAAAACTCACAAGTACGATAAATAGTCATAACTAAGACCGAGTCAAGGACTCGGAATTAAGCCTCGTCGACCCAATCATCCAAACACGTCTTCCTATCTGCAAGAGGAACGGCCGAATACGCCTTGACAATAGTTTCGTCCAATTTCTCCCACGCACTGAGTCGAGCCATGCTCTTTGGATCCAGATCGATGACAATGACCCTGGACGGGTCTGAAACGTCCTGCGGAGTGCTCGGATCCAACGAGTCCATCCTAATCATAATGGAGCAATCCTTGAACGTCGCGGAAAGGAGATACGCGAGGAGGTGGTACCGTAAGTCCTTCAAGTCGGATGACCGAGTTAGGTATTCATCGATAAAAGCGGACCAGTCGGCTAGAGAGGGATTAGGTTCACCGACGCCAATAGCGCGCTCCGAAGGTGTATACCCATTTGTAGACTGTGGAGGGTTTGCTGGACTGTGGGCTTCTCTCCATAATAATGACAACCCCTCGATGTCAAGAGAATCCAAGGTCCGTTGGACCTTGTTGAGCACGCGAAGAACTGGTGTGTTTACAAGAAACGTGAGAATGGCCTCTGAAAATGTTTCTCGGACATTCTCGTCGGATTCTTCGCGTGTTTCACGAGCGAACATGGAGAACTTCTACAGCAGTGCTATTCTTGAGATATCTGACACGAACACAATGAGAAATGCATACCTGGTCCACACCAATTCTTGTACCCTTGACGAATATCTTCAAATTGTTCACGGTTCCATCGCTCGCGAGCCAATTGTCGTAGAGGGAGTAGACTGCCTGCTTCACGCGATCCCGATTATTAGAAAATAGATCTAGGGGACAATATCCGAGAGAAACTGTTTCTCCCCGTTTGGATTTCATATGTGAGTGCATGCAAAATCGGCAAGTATTCGTCTTGATGGCACAACTATGTGCAGAAAGGTACGTCATGTTGGGAAGAAAAGACCATTTGGGCTAACCGAAACCCTCAGTGACTAACCAGGCAAGAGTAATATGCGACCATACCTTTATTTCTACCGTCATTCCTGAGCTGCCCACAAGGTCGGTGGCCAACACAGCCTTGCTCTTCGTCGTGTCAATACCCCCACTCACGGTCCTCTGTAATGGGCGGTCTTGTTGGTGTGCACGAGATAGCTCCTCCAGCCACGTCTTCTCCACCTGGACTGATTGCAATTTTGGAAGGTGAACCGAAGGTATCAGGCGCTTCATGCAGGTTTCTTGAAAGACAATGGACGCATCGTCTGGTTCCTCTTCCTCCACGACCGTACCGAACATCTGCTTCTCGAGAACAGGTGTTTGCACCCCAGACTTGCGCAAACGCAATACCATGCCATCGAAGTCAGGATTCGGGGGGCCGACGTAGGAAAAGACAATGGTAGCGCCGCCTTCGGAGACGTATTTCCAGTGTGATGGAAGCGTGGCGGTGATACTGGATTTGGAAACAGCCATAATAATCGGTGTCCGTGGTACGGGTTCGCTTGACGTCGCTTGACTGTAAGAGGGACAAATTACCGGCAATCAAACAGGGTCTCTTCTTTCGCCAAGTCTTGATGGCTGGAAATAAAACATAACGAATGGAGCGTAAATAGAGGGAAAGGATAGAAAGATATATGTGTAAACCAGCCAAAACAAATTTTGAGTGTCCTCTTGAGGTCGACAACACACACAAAAGTGGTGCGAACAAGTGAACGTGGCTGTATAGCAAGATTGGAAGCTTTATCGACTTTGTTGGCTCATGGTAGACTCACGGATTGGCAGAGGATTACCACGTACTGCCAAAATTGCTAGTCTTTTTCACGGATGTGCTGGAAACCTGTCCTATGCAGTGGACAGGCAACACTAGGGTAAATTTTACGGAAACAGGAACTGTTGAGAACGACGATGCGATTCGAAGTAGGTAGAAGTCTATGAAAGAGAGAGGGAAAAAAAGAGGATAGTGGAGGGTATCTCTGAAGTGAGGTATTTATAGTGATGAAATTGAACGCCGATGAATATACGCGTGGCTATGCAATGGGCGGGCGAGCTTACATGTGCGTTGTTTATCTATTTTGTCTGGGCGATGATACCAGTTGCACTGTAATTGCTCCACACGAGACCTCTGCTTGACTGGTCACTAGCAAGGAGACACAGCACAATTGGAGACATGTTGCGGGACCAAAATCTAGTAAAAATTGCTGGGTAGAGGTGGATTTCGGATATATAGTGACGTTCATACAGAAAGGGGCCACTCTGAGACTGATTTTTCGATGATAAAAGCTAATTTAACACTCGCGATGAACGTTCAGAGCATGTAGAAATCGACAGATTACCGTGTATGGAAATGCCTTGTGGCTGTGCTCCAGCCAGTTGGAAGAAATACAAAACTGTTAACAGCAACTTTGCATTGGCAAGGTAAAAATTGTCCCCTTCGGGGTGACATACGAAAAAATTGGAACGATACAGAGAAGATTAGCATGGCCCCTGCACAAGGATGACACGCTTTCCCGGAGTGGTAGATCTACGGATCTCAATATTTATTTTATTTTGCTTATTATAAGTTATAAATAATAACATAATCATTTTATTGATAATTGACTTTTGAAAGTTTCAACTTTCAGGCTTTCAGCCATACGAATAATGTAAAAGTAGAATGGTGAACTACTGGAGCTTGATATGAAACCATATAATCATGACCACCGATCGGCTCAAAGCGTGACGCACGGATCATCATCGTCACACCCTCCGACTTGAATGCGGGGTAACCGGTGAACTGTAGGACTGTTGAACTTGAACATGGTTGTCCTTCCACTGAGATCTCTTCTCCCATTGCCTTCTCGCCGAGTTATCTGGCCTTCCGGTACACGTATTTCAAGACGACTGGTGTCCTCGTACTACAACACAGATGTGGCGGGCTTGAGCGAAGACGAAACAGAGGTACGCTAGTATGATTTGAGTATGATCTGCATCTTTGACGTAACAGCGAACCATACAATTTTCAGTTTAGAGCTGCTGTAACAGAATTCGCACAGAAAGAGATTGCCCCTCATGCTGCGGAAATAGACAAATCCAACAAGTTTCCTCTCGTACGATGTCTTTCGAACGGAACTCGGAGACAACTGATACGTGGTCCAGGAACTATTCCCCGCGCTCGGGTCTATGGGACTCCTTGGTATCACGGTCGCACCGCAGTATTCTGGTCTTGGACTGGGATATATGCACCATCTCTTGGCTATGGAAGCATTATCCGAGGCTTCCGGCAGCGTCGCCCTGTCCTACGGAGCTCATTCCAACCTGTGCGTAAATCAGATTCACCGGTGGGGAACAGAAACGCAAAAGGTGTGTACTTTGCTTGCAATTCCTCCCCATTTGACTGTTTCTCTAGGAGAAATACCTTCCGGATTTGATCACCGGGGAAAAGGTTGGTTCCTTGGCGATGAGTGAAACAGGTAGTGGAAGCGATGTTGTCAGCATGCGACTCAAAGCGGAGAAAGTATCCGGAGGGTACAAATTGAATGGCAACAAGTTTTGGTCAGTTTCTATGTGTCAGTTCAATGGTCTGGATTGTAACGATGTCTAGGATTACCAACGGTCCTATTGCATCTACTTTTGTCGTCTACGCCAAGACTGTCCCTCTCGATGATCCTAATCCCTCAAAGGGTATCACTGCCTTCATTGTTGAGCGTGACTCGGAAGGGTTTTCTACCGGTGAAAAACTGGACAAGTTCGGAATGAGAGGGAGCGATACCTGTGAATTGATTTTTGAGGACTGTTTTGTTCCGGACGGTTGGTCTGTTCCTATTCTTGTGGTCCGGCTTTTAATTTACCGTGCTGTGCAGAAAACGTGCTCGGGGAGGTCAACAGGGGCGCCAAAGTATTGATGTCAGGCCTGGACCTCGAGAGGCTTGTCTTGAGTGGAGGGCCACTTGGGTCTGTAACAACTGCCTGGTCTCCGTTCTGAACTCAAATTTGTTGCAGTCTCATGCAGGCCGCATTTGACTACGCAGTCGAGTATGTTCACGAACGGAAGCAATTCGGACAGCCCATAGGGGAGTTCCAGCTAATGCAAGGTAGGGTCTATTTCCTTGTTTCTGGTTTTCAATTGATAGTTTCGTCTCTAGGAAAGATAGCAGACATGTATACTAAACTTAATGCCAGTCGGGCCTATGTATATGCTGTTGCAAAGGCATGCGACGCCGGAAGAGTCAGCAGATCTGTAAGTACTAAGACTTGCTGAATGCTCTGCCCCGAGAATCTCGCACGTCTTTGATGGCAGTTGCACATGCCGTTGCTCGCGTCTTCATCTTGAATACTGAATTGGTGATCGGTTTCAATCCCTCCGGAGGCTCCTATGATAGCTCGTGGTCGCCCCCCTTTTCTGAGACTAGAACGTTTTTTCACCACATCTGACTTGATCTTTTCTATAGGACTGCGCAGGAGCTATTCTGTACTCCACTGAGAAGGCTGTTGAAGTTGCATTGGAGGGCATGCAATGTCTTGGTGGGAATGGATACGTGAATGGTATGTACCTCTCGTGCGACATTCGCACTCGTCTCTCGCCCTGATCGTGCAGGCACTTGATTAACAAATCCTTCAGATTACCCTATGGGCAGAATTCTACGCGATTCGAGACTTTACACTGTGGGCGCCGGTACTCAGGAAATCCGACGCATGCTCATAGGCCGAGAATTCAACGCTCAGTTCGCCAAGTCAAGGTCTTAGTTCTTATTTTCCTCCTCCGTGTGGTCGGATGTATTATTAGTGGACGTAGGTGGATGTGTAACATCATGATAAATATCCCGTTTGCGATCTTCGATCAGCTTAAAATGGCGAAAGACGGAAAACATTATAATACTGCACCTTCAAAATTAGGGGTAACTTGCCACGGATTATTTTTCGTTGTTACCACCATGGCCTCTAACTCTGCCGACGATTTCTTCAGCTCTCCAGCCAGCTTTTCTTTCGCAAACACGTCTATGCGCCAGCGAACACAGCAAGCCTGTGACAAGTGTAGAGAGCGGAAAACCAAGGTCAATCGATTGTCGATTGCTCTACTGAAGCTTGTGATCGTCTAACCCTTGATACCTTGATTCAGTGTTCCGGCGAAAAGCCGGTCTGCAAACGCTGTACAACTCGTGGCTTGATATGCCAGTACACAAGCAGGGAAACGCGCGCCCGTGGCAATGTGGCGACTCCAAAACTGCGAACTGCAGTGTCCAGCATCGATTTGCGCGGTTCGAAGATACACCAAGAGAAGCAGCGAGAACGGGAGTACCACCACTTTCTACGACAGCAGAGTCACAACCTGGCCACCTATGATCTCTCGGCGTCTCCATCGGTGCAGTTCCCCCCACAACCATTTCAGCTTACGAGCCAGCCTCTCCAGCAATATGTGCCATATCAGTCGCATTCCCAGCCAGCTTCTCTTTCTGGTTCACCGGTGATTGAATCGTTCCCGCCATCGCAGCTGCAGCTACCCCCACCTCCATCGTTCTCAGATGCCAGCCAACCCCCACCGCCAGGTCAGTGGCAGTCCATTCGGAGAGCTCAAAGCCAGTCTGCTCTTCCTTACAACGTCGAGGAGCCAGTGTTTTCCTCCCAGACATTCTCACGGTATGGATACTATCAGCCTAATGGACCACCGAGCTCCACCATGCTCCACCACCACAATCACCACCGCAGCCTGGATGCTATCTACAACAACACCTCCCAGCCCCTGCCTACGTACGGCTTCCAGAACCTCAGCATCGGCGATGTCTTCCCTCCCCAGCTTGCGCTCGCCACGTCCAGTTCCTCCTCCTCCTCGTTCTCCGGGTCGGCAGATCCATCGCCGATATCCTGCGAGTCGGATGGCGGCTCGGCACCATCACCAGTGATACACACACCGACGCCATTGTCGTTCCAGAATATGCCGCTGTTGGAGGAGAGGAAGTTTATGGAGTTTGAGGGTGCGAAGGTGGAGGAGGAGCAGCGGTGGTGAAGGGCGGGGTAGGGTAGGATAGGGTTTGAATAGAGCTGGGATCGTTCAAAGTTTGGCAGGCAGGAAGGAATGCATAGAGTAGAACCTTATAATTTAACATACACGATTTAGGATACTGTATTACATCGATAGCTTTTATTGACTCTATCAACACTCGAGAGATCTTTTGATACTATGGTCGGGAGACTAGAGAACTTTTTCAACTGAGACCTGGTTTTCGGCGGCTGAAAACGGCAGTCCTGGGTGCTGCAAACTCCCAGCCAATAGGAATCTGCGACTCCAACGCACAGACGGTGTGTTATCTCAAACTCATTCTCACAGGCGAGATCAGTATAGTGAGCTCGGTGATGTTGTAGATCTGGTGGAAACCTCAAACAGAAAGACGACGAGAAGGACAGATTGCATGGAAAAGAAATGCCAGTAGACCAAGGAACGAACTTAAAGAAGACCTCCAATAACTGCCGTCGGCATGTAGCTTTCTCGCGGGTCCAGTTTAATGGAAGCATGTCAGCTACTAAGAATTTAACGGAGGATTAAGTATACATGCGCAAAGTTTAAAAGGAACTTGTGGGCACGATAATTATATTTGACTGTTTGCGGTATTCTGGTCCGAATAATCGACGGACTAGAAACTCTAAGTCAAGATCGCCTCGCTCATAATTGAAAATATCCGTTCTTGTTGATATGAGCGATTCGACGCATCTACCTTATATGCTACGAGAGTATTGGTGACATTAATACTCTTCTCAATAGAGACAATTGTTCAAGTCTTTGGTATCTCAGTCGTAGTGGATCAAGTCAAGATCGCTTTGCTCATAATGGAGAATATTCTTGTTGAAGTGAATGGTTTCCGCGCGTCTGAATTATTGTCCGGTCCAATCCGATTCTGTTGTTGAAGGACGGTCCTGATGGGTTCTTCGTCCATATTATTAGTAGAAACCGATCAGGAAAAATATGTATGCTCCGACTCAGTCACGGTCTCCACCGTGTGCCAGGACGTCGTAGCGTAACGGACTGAGTTAGCACAAATAATATAGTCTACCTCATATACTACAAGAGTACAGGTGACATTAATACTTTTTGAGATGTTTTTCCTTTCTGTGCCGCGAAAAAAAAACACAATACTGATGTTTAGTGTCTCAGTCATACTAGTGAATTTTGCAACATTTCAGATATAAATACTACACACAAGCCGTAGATCTTGTTTTTTTTGATGGTTGTATGTGCGGTGTACTAAGATAAGTCGTCTACATAAATTCCAGTTGTGTTCTAGCGCTGGCATGCTGCAAGGGTTTTTGATTATAATGGCGAGAGGTACGCCCCTTATATATAGAATTATATGTGACAGGGCCCGCATGTAACCTACTGTTTCGCGTCAAGTTTTGTGCCAAGCAAGTTCCTCGCAAGCAACTAATTCAGGCTATTCGAACATTCGGGGAATGAGACATATATTTTATCCAAAGATTTGGTGATCCGTCCATCTGCTATTGCGATCTTCAACGAAAATTTCTGCGGTGCTGTCAAATAAGTCATGCCTGCTATCCACAATGCCTCCGCTACCTTTTGTATAGCCCGAGAATCGCTGCTTGTTAGTACACGTCGAATGGCACTATTTGTATGTTCAGAGCTATCCATTGCTGCGGACGTTTCGGTTGTAGTCAAGGACTTGGTGACTTGGTTTTAAGCGAAGAATAGAGACGGAGTATGATTTCAGCCTATTAAAAGAGAGGATCATTCTCGCGTCAATCTTCGCATTGCCGGGCACGACAGCCAGTGTAACGGCACTCGACTGCTCATCTGGATGTTGTAAGTGGATCACGATTACCGAGATGGCCGAGTATGGTCCCTGCGAAAAACGCAGCTTCTTGACAACTTCTTGATGCAGTTCCATATGGTTCGCCAGATACTCGACAGAACTACGGCGCAGTGTTCATTATGCCAATAGAAATCCAATGAACTGTGTTGCTTTGAGCCTATAGTTGGCGCTGATGAGAGAACTGTGTGCTAACCTCGAAGAGAATATCTTCGGAAGAACATGTTGGCTGCGTATGATGGTAACATGACGGGTGCATTGATTACAATGATTGACGTTGATTGCCAAGTAAGGATAAGGCGCGTGACAATCGACGGCTAATTCATGTTACCATTGAACCACTAGAGGATTGTATAATTTCCGTTTCATAGCTTTCGTTTTCTTCTTCATTCCTTTTCTTCTCCTAGCGCTCCGTTACTACAATGTCCTCCAGCCCTCAACAACACATTCCCGCTGAGCGGGTTCGTCACCGAAAACAGTTACCACTGCTACAAGTCCCCCGGGATGACGGGGACGACACCAGCAGTGCTGTTCCAATCACCACTATTACTATTACCAAGGAGGAGTCCTCCACAGCATTCACTGCTACATCATTATCAACAACAGCAACTATGATCAGCTCGTCTACCTCTCCACTATCATCCACTCCCTCATCCTCGTCCATGTCCGTCTCAGCAGTGGCAAATTCAACATCAGCGAGCTCTTCCTCATTAGAGTCGTCGACGATACCTCCCATGCCATCAGTTTCAGTCATTACTTCCACTCCTGCTTCTACCTCCAGCAATGGCGCCGTGTCCAAGCAGAGCTTGTCGACGGGCGCTATTGCCGGTATTGTCATTGCCGTTGTTCTAGTACTTCTCGCAGTAACTCTTGTTCTGCTACGGAACCGGTTCATGCAGCGCCGTCGCTCTCGCGTATCGACATGGATTAGCAGACCGCGACTTGCCAACACTGGCATCGCATTTGACCCAGCTTCTGACATCCACAACGGAACCCCCCAGTCACCGGGCATGCAATTCAACCAGTTTGGAGCCATGGCTACTCCAGTCACTATACCTAGTGCATCGTTGAACAATGCTGTCATTAGCCCGGGTGCAATCTCCCCGCCCACCAGTGCAATCGTGAAATCCAGATTCATTCCTTCATTACCCGATGAACTGCCTATTTCAAATGGGGAGACGATCCGAATTTTGCAAGAATTTGACGACGGATGGGCATTGTGCGTCAATGGCAGAGAAGAGCAAGGGATGGTGCCTCTAGAGTGTTTGGAGCGTCTGACATCGACTTCTGGCGTTCCTACCACCTCATCGGATTTGAGGAAGTCTGTCAGGGAGAGTTCGTTATACGGGCTAAATCCCCTTAGGCGTTAGGTAAGTTCTGTGTTACCCTTGCAGCCTTATATGTACTGAGTATCATCGACAGATCCGCTCCCCTTTTCTCTATCTTTATTCATTCCAATATCTTGGACTGGTGCACGACAATGAATGGTTCATGTTCTCTTATTTCTACTCTTTATTACACTCCCGCCGCAGCTAGACGGCGTTGTTTAGATCGTGTACACATTCGGTTCCTCTTTAGCGCAGGTGGACTAGCAGCAAGCCGGCCATCTCCTCCACCCTGGTCGACAACGTGCTCCTAGAGGGAGCGTGGTTTGATTATCTTGATGAAGACGACAAGCACTCTGGGCACTTGATCGAGAAGGCGAAGGTCCGGGGATTGGTTGAAACACGCCCGCAGGACTTGGAGCGTAAAACCGAGCTGTGCATGCATGGCTGCGAGAGTTTTGTCCACACCCTCAGCATTATTGCCAGGCATTAATATCAGATTCCTGATGGTGTGTACGCACTGATAGGGAGTGAATATCGTTTCTCTAGGTTCGACAAGGAACACCCCCGTTTTTGTGTCATTGGGCACCAACGCGAAGGCAGGTTCTGCGAAGTCTCTATGTTTGAGATTGGAGACGTAGTGGAGAAGCTACGTTTGGTGAGATTAAGAGTCAGGCAAAGGAATTCCAGGCCCCCACTTACTTGAGGATTACGGTCCATAGCACATACACTAATGACATGCAATTGCGATGTAGTAATAGTATTTACTAATAAATGCTAATCAGTAGGAATAGCCTCCGATACGTACACCATTTTTCACGCTCGACCGGAGGAGTCCGACAAACTCTCGCAAAAGTATGCTGACTAGAAGCGAACAAATCTGTACATAGCAAGATTTTTACGACTAACTCTGATAGTTGTACTATGTGCCCATTCATCTTTAACACTGGGTGTTGGGATACACTTGCTCGACGAAAAACTAAGAGAACATCAGTGAAAATCATTGTTTGCCATTGTCGAAATTCTACACATACTGTACATGTATTTACTATCCATGTTGATCCTGGTATTCAAAAAGAGCTTGGTCAGCAGAGCAGCTGTAGGTAATGTCATTGGTGTCAGTGAAATGTAAGGCTTGGTGTAGCTATGGACAAGTAAGATTAAATATAAATGGAGATAGGAAACTTGAAATCTAATGAGGTCACATTCAAATCCTATTCACTAATGATAATATTTCTTTCGCTTTGCCCTAGTACTTCTATTGACTACTCAAACATTATAGGAAATCAATCAGCATTACATCATGTTCTTGCATTATAAGATCAAGGTCTTTGATATCCATTGCACCCCAAATGTTTGGGTTAATGTGCAATGGATACCGTACCTTGCCTTGCTCTCCTGCCCAGTCAAAATCAATGATCTTCATCCTGGCTTCCTCATCTCCCGTCCCATCAACAATCATGATATTTTGTCGACGAACATCCCCATGGACCAATGAATTGGAGTGGAGAATATTGATAGTCTCTCGAATCGTGCTACGTAGTGATTCCGGCACCAAGCGTTTATCGTATTTCTGGGTGATCGTCTCGCCATGAAGGTACTCCATGACCACCATTTGTAGAGAACCATACGAGAGCATGTGATCACTGGAGATAGGGCCAAAGTATTTCAGCTCTGGTGCCCTCCCTCGACTTGCTAATAGTTTGTGCGCCTCAACACCGTAACGTTGTACGAACTTGATAACGATTTGCTGCTTCACTTCTGCCCCATCGACTTGCGCGAGGAACGTCATGCATGATTCGTCGTTGCTCAAGGCTTGGAGGTAATGAAATCTGACAGTTTCCGTGCCGATGCAATATTCTGTGATGTCGGGAAAAAAGCGAGAATCCTGAATAGTACGGTCACACAGATTAAGCCCCAGATAATATTGTTCAAGGTCATTGAGGCAAAGTCGCAGTGACTGAAAGATGCGGGCAAGGAAGAACGCCCGTCTGTCATCATTGGCACGACTGTTGCCGACCCACATGTAATCCGTCAGACGCTGGACGATTATAGAACTTGTGAAGACAGCGCCTAGAATGGTGACCCAAGGCCCCGCGATAGAAATGATAAACGTTGGACAGTAGCATGCATCGACAAACAGTTTGCGCTGAGGAAAAATGTCAGCTTAGTTTGAAGAAAAAAGATCAGATTATGCAAAACACACTTGCGGATCTTCTTGTGCCCAGAACCTGCGGTACGAAAACGATCCTTGAATAGAGCAATCACAGTTAGACCCTAGTTCTGCCTTTTCTTCGATTATAACCCCTGCTGCAACGGCCGAGGGGGAAGTGCGAGAGAAGCGCACAGTTTGATCTGGACTCGTCCTATCCGGATTAAATTCATCAACAATTGCACGGTCGAGTATGGGCAAAAATATTCCAGAAGAAATATAATCTGCCTTCTCCACGAGCGCTATCTGAGATGCAGCTCTCATCAGTCGCGCCGTGTGCCGGACAACGTCGAAAGGGATATCTAGTGTCTCATCACGAATACGGGCCTTGAAGGAAGCAAAGACACGATGATACAGCTCTATGGGCGGAGGGACTGGTGTCTGTTCGCGAGCGTAACGGCCGTCGAGAATTGGAGTCTCTCCATTCTGGTGACGATAATAGTAGGAGGGTTTGGCATTGGCAGATGGCGTACTACCATCACGTGAAGCCTTGATAACGGCTTCAAGTCCTTCGCACAGTAATTCAGAGGGTGTTGAGGCTTGTCAAGGTCAACTCACTTCTACGCTTCGCCGCCATAAAATCGCCTTCCTTTGACGGTTCATTGCTGGCTTTCCGTACTCTTGATGGCGCTATGGGGTCTATATCAGCGATGAGAGATGTGGGTTTTGGCTGTCGTTGGTTTTTCTTGATCTCCATCACTTCGTGGACCGACTCATGGTCGAATGGTAAGTCGCAGAATGCGCTGAGTTGATCTTTGTGGAGTTCAAGACGACTACACAAGTCCTCGATTCCTTTTCCTGAAGCAAGGAATTCTTGAGGCTATTTTATAGTCAGCAAAATAGGTGAATGTCGAAAAAGACTATTCGAACCTTCCATAGGAGTAAATCAGTAAATTCGACTTTCAGTGCTTCCGCAACGGCGATTTTGAAATCACTCCAGGTAGAGCCGTCTACAAATGGGACAACTCTTGTGCCTCTAGATGGAGTCCCTTTATGGAACTTGTAAACGGAGACGTTGAGTGGCATGGTGGTTTGCAGACACTAAAATGGAACTAAACAACGGTTATTTGATCACGTGTATTGCCAGATGTTCCATTTAAAGCCCCAAAACGTAATACATAGCTACAAGTTGGCTACAAGGTAACTGGGCCAATTATTTCACCTTACTACGAGAGTCGCCCCGTTAACAAAGTGGAATAGACCTTGTCGGTGCCAAATGCATTGGGGTAGAGCTTACTTTGAAGGCGGTTAAGCTTGGGTATGACGGGGTAGACAAGGGGTAGATTGATTGCAATGATTGACGTTGGTTGCCAAATAAGGATAAGGCGCGACAATTGATGGCTTTGACGGTAATTCCAATAATTCATGTTACTATTGAACTACTAGAGGATCATATAATTTCCTTTTTATAGCTTTCGTTTTCTTCTTCATTGCCTTTCTTCTCTTGGTGCTCTGTCACTCTCCTTCACAATGTCCTCCAGCCCTCAACAACACATTCCCGCTGAGTGGGTTTGCTACTGAAAACGGTTACCACTGCTACAAGTCCCACAGGATGACGAGGAATACACCAGCAGTGCTGTTCCAATCACCACCATTACTATTACCAAGGAGGAGTCCTCCACAGCATTCACTGCTACATCATTATCAACAACAGCAACCATGATTAGCTCATCTACTTCTTCAGTATCATCTGCTCCCTCATCCTTGTCTGTCTCAGCAGTGGCAATTCAAAATCAACCAGCTCTTCCTCATTAGAGTTGTCAATGACATTGCCCATGCCATCAGTGTCAGCCATTACTTCCACTCTGTAACGATCATGCCGCGGACTCCGTGGCCATTGACTTCAAGACCAATTGCATACCCCAACCAAACTCCATGGACCCCGCTCTCCATTCTTCCTTATCAAATTCCTTTCATATTTCAACTAATAATTTCACATAATTCATTTATCATATCTAGACTCCACTACGGTAGCGAATAGGTGTTATATCGGAGTCCACGGGTTTCCTCGACTCCTCTAGATACAGACTATTCCAGACCCATTACCTAGACCCCAACTCCACGGACTCCACTCTAGTATATAAACTGTAGCTCTAGTAGTACCTACCTCAGTTTGAATATCATCTTGGTTCAGCCCAATACTCTCTCTCTCAGGCCTTCACGCCTCATCCTCTAACTTCTACCATATTCCACAGACTCCGACTCTGTGGAACTAACCCTTACTCCAGTAGTATCAACACCGCGGACTCCATCCGCAATCCACTCTAGCCCTCGACCCAAGGGTGACATTGCTAATAGCTTCGCCAAGGGCACATGCACTCCGCAGACTCTGCTACGTGCATTCTGTCTTCTCTTCTATTGGCATGATCCTAACACACTCCTACTTCTGCCTCCAACAATGGTGGCGTGTCCAAGCAGAGCTTGTCGGTAGGCGCCATAGCTGGTATTGTCATTGCCATTGTTGTAGTACTTCTCACAGTTCCGAGTCCTTGTGACTCAGTCTTAGTAGTGCAAACCCCCCTGTGGGAATTTCCTAAAGTGAAAGATATTTTACAGATAAGATAAGATAATATTAATTTCTATATATGTATATAATTTTCAAATATCTTTCTATATCTGGTATATCTAATGACACATTGACTGATTGCTGATGTGCCAAGGTTATTGTATAAGGGTGAATTTCAAAAATATTTCCTTTTCTTGGTCTAAACTTGTGGCAATTGCCAGTATAATTTGAATTAATATCTGCTGAATTGCTGAGGTCACTGTATGAGGGTGAATTTCAAAAATATTTCCTTTTCTTGGTCTAAACTTGCAGCACATGCTGCTATAATTTGAATTGTCAAGCCTTCATCGAGTTCAATGGAGGTGCTGACAAAGCATTCATTGAGTTCCATAAAGCTGTCAACATAACCCCCCATTCTAGTTAGATGTTGCTAATTCCGAGTCCTTGTGACTCGGTCGGTTCTGAGTCCTTGACTCGGTCTTAGTAGTGCAAACCCCCCTGTGGGAACTTCCTAAAGTGAAAGATATTTTACAGATAAGATAAGATAATATTAATTTCTATATATATATATAATTTTCAAATATCTTTCTATATCTGGTATATCTAATGACAAATTGACTGATTGCCAAATTGCCAAGGTCACTGTATGAGAGTGAATTTCAAAAATATTTCCTTTTCTTGGTCTAAACTTGCAGCAATTGCTAGGTGTAAGTTGGTATGAATTAACCATTATAATTTGAATTAATATCTGCCAAATTGCCAAGATCACTGTATGAGAGTAAATTTCAAAAATATTTCCTTTTCTTGGTCTAAACTTGCAGCACATGCTGCTGTAATTTGAATTGTCAAGCCTTCATCGAGTTCGATGGAGGTGCTGACAAAGCATTCATTGAGTTCCATAAAGCTGTTGACATAACCCCCCATTCTAGTTAGATGTTGCTAATTGTAGAGGATTAAAATGGCATATGCCTGGTATTATTTTCTTTTATATATATTTTCAATTTTCTGAGACAAATATATATACACCAAACATATGTAGTCTTACCCTCAGCCATTTCTATTATCACATCTGAAGGTTAGTATCTTCTTATCATTTTGCATTAGTTCTTACTCATTATCTTACTGTAGTTATACTTATGATGTATCTACAGGTAACAGAGCCATTTCTATTATCATGTCTGAGGTTATATTTACAATGTATCTACACTAATGACATGTCATAAAATTGAGCCACTTGGGAAAGTATCAACTACACAGCCATTGACATGAGTTTTTATGCATGCCTGTATGGTTTAGCAACAGTTACACTGTATCTGATAACAGGTTGTTTACCATCTATGAAGGTGGCTTCAATGAAATTAATTGGAGTTGTGAATCAGATGACAGGACCCCTCACATATATGTATATGTATGCATCTTGCCCTGAATAGTGAATAGCATGGGCCTCCTATGGGTATGAACTCTCGTACTGGTACCCATACCAGCCACCCTTGACAGGTGTGGATTTTGCATATTAGCAATGTCATCATTTATAATTACATGAGGAACAAAGAATGACTATAAAAACATATTGTGTTCTCTACTTCCATCTAATTCAACTTGCTTCCCATTGAGTCCTGAGCCTGTATCTGTAAAATGTGGCTATGCAATCAAATTTGATGGGATGCTCATCCAGTGTGATGTGGCTGTGCCCATCGAACTCGATGGGCTATCTGTGGCTGTGCTCATCAAGTTCGATGAAATGCTTTATCAGTAGTATGTGGCTGTGTTGAGAGAGCCTGAATGAGATACTGAGTCAACCACATATTTATTGAGCTAAATAGAGAAAAAATTGATTAAGATCATCTCACAGTGCTTGTAGGTTTTTTTAAAAAATGATCCCAGCAATAGGAGTATGTTATTATGATGGATAATATATAATTATTTATTTCATTGGACTAGATTAAGGACTTGGAATATGCTGTGGTCCGGTGGCCCACTTCTACTAGTCACTCTTGTTCTGCTACAGAACTGGTTCATGCAGCACTGTTGCTCTTGTGTATCGATGTGGAGCTTAGGCCTAATTAAGAAGTGACAGTTGCTCAACATGGATTACTTTGACCCAGCTTACTGACATGCACAACAGGGTGAACCAGTCATCAGGCATCCAATTCATGAGGCACTTTGGACCATCGGGAATCTGTGGTCAGCTTTTTAATGCAGTCATTGAGCCAACAATTGCAGTCATCATGCCCACATCCAATCCCACTGCTAAGCAGTGCAATCCTGTATGGATCAAGGAATGAAGTCCAGATTCCACTATGTCTGAAATCTCCTGCCAGAGGGCATTCCTCATTCATAAAACATTCAGGGCCTATCCATACATCCATTTTAGTGAAAGTGTTGCCACCATTCCTTGCGAAAATTGGAACCTGGGCTTTAATGTTCTATTCCCATGTGTGAATATAGTGCACCAATACTGTTAGACCCAAACTTCATGTGACTTCTAACAACAACAAACAACTGGTTACTTCACGTTCGAGTATTCCCGGTGTGGTCGTTAGTTAGCAAGAAGATGAGGCTAAGTCCTTAGTGCTTAGCTTTGAGAGGGTGTGAGTGTCAAGCATAAGTCAGTATTTTATAACTTAGCTCAAAGCTGGTTTGTACCAGTGCGAGCATCCTACTTAAATACATGGTTCGTATGCTACTATTGTTCAGTATTTGTGGCAATATTTGTCCTTAGAGAAGCGGCCAATGTGAACAGGTGAGTGATAACGAATGGTAAGTACAAGGAGAAGTCCCAACCAGGGTGAGGATGAGGAGCAAGAAGGTCAGAAGCAAATGAGTGGAGTTAGGCACCGATTCATGGATAGCATGAGACTGGGGGTTGGAGTCAATAGTGATAGTAAGGGAGTATCTGGGGTTAGGGTTGAAATAGGGGTAAAAATCATAACATTACCCCCTCATTAAGGCAGTCATCCTGACTGCCTAAACCCCTATTCCTTGGTTACGATTTAAGAAGTCATCAATTGCTTCTTGCGCATTATTGAGTAGGTCTTCATGTACCCATTGGTTTTCTTCATCTCCATATCCCTTCCATTTGACGAGGTAGTTGGTGATGGTGCATGAAGGTTGGTTCTTTTTCCCTTACATGCATCTGGGTGCAGCTGTCGACAATCGTTTCTACTTCGTATTCTTCTTCATCGTTGATAATTTCCGGCAGTGGTGGTGGGCATTTGGTTTGGGAGGGGAATGCTGGTGGGACGTATGGCGAAAGTAGGGCTTCATTGAAGACTGGGTGGATTCTGCCAGGTCGTCAGGTAGCTTTAGTTTGTATGCTGATGCCCCGACTTTGGTGAGTATTGGGAATGGTCCCACCTGTTTGTCATCTAGCTTCTTCTTTGGTCATGGTAGGTGGAGGTTTGTGGCGTCTAGCCACACCTTGTCCCCTACGTTGTAGATCAGTGCTTCTCTGTTTTCGTGCATCATATTGGGCCTTCATTTGCTCTGCTGCCTTCTCGAGTGCGGCCTTTGTCTTGGCATGTATTTTCATCATTGTGGTGACAAAGTCGTTTGCTGCTGGTGTCTTTTGTGGGTGGTGGGTGTTTGTCATGGTGGTTCGGGGGTGGGTACCATAGTTGATGAAGAATGGGCTTTTGCCCATGGCAGAGTGCATCTGGTTATTGTGTTGGAAGGCAGCTAAGGGTAGCCATTCGGGCCAGTTGTCCTGGCAGTGATTGACAAAGAGGTGCAGGTATTTTTTGACTTCTTGATTTGCATGTTCAGTTTGGCCATCGGTCTGTGGGTGGTAGGCCATGGATGGGTTGCCACAGATGTCAAGGAGTTGATAGAGGTCATTGATAAACTTCAAGACAAATTGTGGTCCTCAGTCACTAATGATCTTTTGGGGCATCCCATGTTGCACATAGATGTGGTCTCAAAGTATTTGGGCCCATCCTTCCAAGGACAATTTGGTGGTGCATGCGACAGGTACAATTTCTTTGGAGAAGCAATTGACGATGAGGATGATCGTGTTCTGCCCATTTGATTCAGGGAGGCCCATGATCATGTCAACGCTGATGTGTGTCCATGGTGCTTTGGGGACATTGTTTGGGTGGAGGGGCATCAGTCTGGCCTGCGTGTATGTTTTTGTGTGCTGGCAGACTTTGCATCCCTTGATGTATTTTTCAATGTCATTCCCAAGCTTGGGCCACCAATAGTTTCGCTGGATGAGCTCCTTTGTCTTGGCAATCCCCGGGTGTCCTGCTGATGAGCCTCAGGGCTCTGTACGCTCCAATTTCGCAGATTTATCCCTCCAGCAGCCTTTCACCAAACCAAACATTCCACACAAGCCCATATATACTTTATTGGGGTTTTCCGACGTTCTCCGACCTTAACGACTTAATGTCAAGGTGACGCAGCTAATTTTGACGTATCTCCTCGGTTTTAAACCAGCTTAAACCATTAGAGGTAATAGGGCACAATACCGACATCAGCAGCATTAGTGCATCAAGTCGCATAGGTGCAGTCACGAGCATGGACCAGTAATATCAACGGCCCGGCCTTATAGGGGCTTCATCACAGCAATTTGACGATTTCTGCAGCACGAACACCCAGTGGCGACTTCGGAATTAATTGGTTATTGCTGTATAACCACGAGACATCGACGCACATGATACTTTGGTGGTACTCAGTCATTTCCGACGAGTATTCTCAACTCCGACACTATGAATAAGGCATAGTCTAATGCCGGAACTACGAAAATCAAAGGCGCAGACACGAATAAGACAACGTTCAAGACCTGCTGTATAGTCAGAAGGTCAGAAACACTTATGTTAATGCATAGCCCTTCAGATATACCACAAGGATGCCATTTATTTATATCTTACTATATAAACCCGGTAATTTCATACCTTACACTAGTTACTTCCTCTATTCCATTCCCCCACGTACACATATCGACTCGTTTACCTCAGTAACTCACCCAGCTTCGACAATACCGATAGTACACGTTTAATAGCGATTTCGTTCGCCACAAAGCCGAGCTTGATGTAGTTAAAGCCGAGACGCTTCACCATCATCCATCGACCTAAAATCCTTGACTCTCGTCATTGTTTTACTTCATTACTGGCATTTGCTCAGTGTTAGTAAGTGATAACCGTGCAGTACTCACCTCTTTTAGTTTTATAGGAAAGAATTAGCTTCAATTTCACAAGATCAGATTAGTTTTAACAGTTTCATTTTCACAAGACATTAGCGAACCCGTTTGGGCATCAAGAGCAGACGAATAGTATTGGATAGTTGTAGGGCAGCTCTATTGCGAGCGTTGCAAGGATAGGTTTTGAACAGATTTAGTATTGACAGATTGACAGATATAGGGCAGCTCTATTGTGAGCTTTGCAGGAAATAGTATTGACCAGTTATAGGAATTGATTTGACAAGAGATAGGACCAGACAAAGGAGACAAAGTATAGTTTGACAGAGATTGACAATTTATAGGGATTAGGACGAACAGAATCGTCACAGATAAAGCCGAGACATAAACAGATAAAACCGAGGAGACCAGAAATAAAGACAAGACCCGCTATTGCACCGCCATAGCCACCGAAACATCGACACAGACCCCTACCGAGACAATTAGGAGCTCATTTAATACCGACATAATACTGACCGACATTTTACATATCCCAGTTTCTTTCCCATCCAGTTTCCCAGTTTTACGACACACACCAGACCCGATAACAGAGACCAAAGGCGACTCAGAGCGTCAGAATCTGTAGTAACTTCTCACGAGACTAGAGAGAAGTCCCCAACCAAAGACGACAAGCCAGTCAACGTAGGACAGCCTGATTCGTCCAGTACCGAATACGTATAGTGTTTTGTCGGTGGAATCGACACGAGTACGGAGGTACTCAGAAAGCTCGCGCACAAACAAACAACACACCCGAGGAGTGGCTTACGAACAAAACTAGTTGTTCTGTAATACCGACACAAAGCCGAGACACCACTATTTCCATTTTGGTTCTTCGCACGGCGATATTCCAGAAGTATCCAACAACTATTCACCAGTTTACGTTCGGAGATCACTAAACCATCTGAACACCTCATCAACGCCTCGTTCATGGGACAGGGATTCCACAATCCCCATGTCCCAGATAGCTGTCCTTTTTGTTGCCTCTCATATCCTCTCCTCAACCTCCCCTTTGCTCAGCATGATAGTGGCATGGAGGAAGAGCAGCTCAGGGAGGATGACGGTCTCTTGGTTGTCGTCGGCTCCCTGGTTGTGGTCAGCACGTTGGCTTAGAAGGTCCGCTTTGCAGTTCACCGCACCTGGTTTGTGGTGTAGCATGAAATGGTATTCGCCCAGTTCGGTGACCCATCGGGCCTGTCATCGATTGAGCTTCTGTGGCTGTCAGAAATATTGAAGGTTTTGGTGGTTCGACCAGATTTTGAATGTCTGTGTGGCACCCATGAGGTAGTGCCTCCATTCAGCGAGGGCAGGCATGATGGTGAGGAGTTCCTTGTCATAGATCTCATAGTTGTGCTCAGTTGTCGAGAGCACCTTTGAGAGGAAGGTGATGGGTTGCCATGCCATCCCCTGCTGTTGTGAGAGTACCGCTCTGATCACCCCCTCGCTCGAGTCTGCTTTGATCCAGAACTTCCCTTCGTTGGT